>OZJO01010717.1:0-22603 GCA_900406225.1 Acrobeloides nanus
TATCTATTCGATGCACAAAGTAATTTCGTGATTTTTTAGATCTATAATTTAGATATGCCTGTGCCGGTAACTCCAATGTATTCAGATTCTCAATCACACTTTTTGTATAATGCAACACCTACAGGACAAGTAAGGATAAAGTTAGATCTTTTATGATCTTTAGGGTGTTTATACCTTGAATTTAAATGATTCTTCTGGTCCTTGTATGCTCCAAGTTCGACTCCAAGGTGGTTTGAGATTAAACTTGGGTTATGTTATTTCAACTAGTGGATCTACTAGCTAGGATAATGCTACCTACATCCCAACAGCAGGTAGGAAGATTTTTTTAGAGACTAACCTTTGTGACCATAGGCTCAAGATATCATTGAAGACCAGGGAGGGGTCAAAAATCTCAAAAAAAGATGACCTATTATGTGAATGTCCCTTTTAGAATCGAATATGTTGGTGGTCCATTCGGAATATGGAACTCCAGATTTCTCGGAACTCTCGTTTGTCCAATTTTTCAACCCATATAACGGAGTTATGACAGTCGCGAACATGTATCGACGCAGTCAGACGAAGTTCTTACACCTATTTTGGTGCTTTTAGCAGTAGGATAAATCTATCTTCAAGAAAAAACCGATTTTAGACGTGACTACAACAACTGGAACGACTGTAACAACTCAAGCTATGACTCAATCTACCGGAGCTGTAACCGGGACTACTGGAACACCTCCGGTGTCAATACTCTAGAGTTTTCAGACATGATATGTCCAGTGATTTTATTATTGATTTTATTAAAGAATATTTAAATGTAAGTTCGGATGAGATCGAGTTTTATGGGTTTTTAGGCATTTCATGGCGCTAAAGATCCAGAGAAATATGTTCGAAGGGCTTCTTGCGGTAAATCATAAATTCTTGATCCTGAATCTTTTAGTCACTTTTGACCATGGAAATAGATTAAGCGTACTTTGGGAATATTTGAAGAGCCGTAAGCTCGCTTATGAACATAAAAGTGAAGTGATAATGGAGTCAAATTATACGGTTCCGGAGGAGCGTGATTATCATTTGTACACTTACAAGCGATCGGACGATTGGAAAATGAAACTAATCTTTGATTCGGAAACGCCTGTGTACTTTAATCCCGGCCATAGTATGCGTTATTTTATCAATATAGAAATTTCAAAGGAAGAACTTGATGAGGATTCGACCGAAACTTAACGACCGTTCATTATTGTATTTTAGTCGAATTTGTTCTTGAAACTGGAAACAGAGTGTGTTTATGTTTCCCTTATTTCGGTTATTATTTGTTTGATAAAATTTTGAGGTTAGAAAGGGCATTTATTCTCGGTTGATTCCCAACTTTTCTTGTTTTCTTTACGAATTTAGATCGGTCATTTTATTTTACGAACATCTACCAACTGAAACAATAATATCAAAAATTTCGAGACGTTTTCTTAATGCCGACGAGACAAATAAGCATTGATTTTGTAAGTTAAACGCCTTCGTCGATTCGGAAAGTCGCCAACAAATTGAATCTTCTCTGCTTCGACATGACCAATCGGTTCGCATTCACGTCCACCTGTAGTCGCGCTTTTAGCATATCCCGGAGCACATCTAAACTTTAGTTTAATCTACCCTAAAGTCGTGTTTATAAGACGCATCCCATTTTTTGACATTGTTTCGATTGTATCTCCATCATTTTCTGTAAAAAGTACCATAGTCTTGGTGTCATCGGATAGCTGGAATATAGAGCTACATTTTTATCTATTTTTCATCGCAGATTTTTCGAAAAATTTTGCTATACGAGCTCGATCTTGCTCTAAAAAGTGAGTTTTAAAGATTGAGCTCGTATGNTTTTTTTTTTAATGATACGGCGACCACCGAGATCTACACTCTTTCCCTACACGACGCTCTTCCGATCTTCCGATGACACCAAGACTATGGTACTTTTTACCGAAAAAAAAAAATAGATATCGCCAATACAACAAAAAACTTAGGGGTTTATAAGACGTGTCTTATAAACACGACTTTAGGGTAATAAGTTTTCACTTACGTATCACACAAACGACCGGCATAACCAGCTGGGCAGTTGCGACAACTCACCTGTCCATTCTTATCCACAAAACAGTCAGCACCTCCTCTAAAAATTACGACTTTTTCCTAGAAAAATTGTATCTTACGGGCATGGACATGGCGTGCAATCATACGGTGTTCCAGCGGTAGCGTTACCATAGAATCCTTTCTTGCATGACTCACAATGAATGCCTTCAGTGAAGTGTTCGCAAAACTTAAAAACGAAGACTTTTAAAATAAAAATTTGTATACCAAACATCGTCCAACCGAATCACATCCTCTCGGCGAGTGATTATTGCAATCACAAGGTGGTCGTGCCAGGGCTAGTTGACAGTCGGATGGGGTGCCTCGTCTGGCATCACCTTCGTAGCCGGAACGACACCTTTCGCAGTGATCGCCTTCGGTGTTATGTTGGCAATCGATGCAGACTCCAGTGGTGGGATCGCATCGATCAGCATGGCCATTGCATTCGCATTGGACACAGTCACCACCGGTCGGATGACGGTAGAAGCCGGGTTCGCATGGCTAAAAATTATTATAACGATCAAGTAGGGATGCAAAAGCTTGGAAATCGTAAGCAGGAAGTTTATGGATCTCATCGGGGTCGTCTAAAACCTAGTGTGTTCGTTCGGGGCCGTCCAAAACCTTATGGATCCTTTTAGGGACATCCAAAACCTAATGTGTCTCTTCGGGATCGTAAGAAACCTTATCTAGGTCGAAACATGATGGATGAGGTGACCCCTTGCCGTGGATACGTCTGAGGTCGTCCAAAATCTATGGATCCCTTCCGGGATCCTCCAAAACTTTATGGATCCCTTCTAAGTCGTCCAATTATTAATATATCTATTCGTTCGCGTCCAACACCTTATGTATTTTTTCGACGCGATCCCATTTTTTACTGTTCCTTATTTTTAAAAAAACTTACTCGATTCCGCTTGAGTAGATCGCAAAAACTTCCGGTAATCGCCGAATTCGATAACGATATTATAGTCGAACAGGTTAGCAACAACAATAGGTATTTTTGCATGACTAAATTTTAATAAAAAGAAAAAATGAGCTATAGTAAACAAACGTAGATTTTTTCGAGACAAGATGTGTAACTTCTCCGGTTCCTTACGACCTCACGAAGAACGCAATGTGGTTGTAAAAATCGAAAAGATAGAGTATGGATTTATCCTCGAAAAAAAGAGATCGAAATAACGTCTGGCCGGATCAAAAGATAAGTGATCGATCTAGGCGATTTATTTTAAGAAAGAAGTGTAGGCGCACTAAATGCAATCAATCAACGAAAAAAAAACGAGGTTAGTTAGCATAAATTCGTAGTTCCGGAGCTCGTCTACTTCGGGGGGGGGGCCACCCACGTGATTTTTTTTCAAAAAATTTTTTTTCCGATTTTCTTCTAAAAATCGACTTTTTAGGGTAATTTCTAGGCGAAAAATCGATTGCGCGCATTTTCGGAGCATGAAAAATTAAGCTTGACCCTGAAAATCAGGGTTTTAGAAGAAAATCGGAAAAAAAATTTCGCGTTGAAACGCAGTTCTACCCTGATTTTCAGGGTTACGAGCTCCAAATTTTGTACTTAAATTTTTATCAGATCAACTTTTACATTTATGATCGTTATTAGTATCAAAAACACCCAATTTGTCCGGTTTCTTTTAATCCGATTCTAATATTGATAACATAAATCATCATTTTTAGTTTTATTTCAATTATTATTATTTATTCACGACTTCTAAAACTGAATCAAAACTCAATATTATGATTTTTGATCAAAGGTTCTTTCCGGTTCTAGTATTACTTTTTTCACTTAATCCTTACGAAGCTAGGCGCATGGATGGTTTTATTAATGGGAAACCTATTAGAAGCCATATGGCTGAACTTATATTAGGCCATGATTCCGTTGCAGATTGTAATGTTAATCCAACAAAATATGGTGTAAATATTTTGAATTTTACACAGCCTTTGGACCATTTTGATCCTAATAATAAAGTAAAATGGCAACAGGTACGGTTTTAATACTAATAGCTTTGGACAGGCACGTTGCGAGGATCCAGGCTCGGGATGAGGGGCCAATTCCCCTTGGCCTTTTATGTTTTTTTCTCGAAAAATTTAGTGCCTTGCGGTGTTAATTCGGTATAAAATGTTTTGAATGAACTTGCTTTCCTTGGCCTTGATTCAGGGAAAGGGGTGGATGTATTGAGGCGAAAATGAACCAACATTCGGCTGTCTAGGGGTTTTTCTAGGCGGGGAATCGCCCTATATTTGTTATTTATTTATAGCAAGTTCAATGGAAAAATTCGACTTTTAAACCGAATGCTGAAGGGGATGTTGTATTTTTATTAATTGGAGGAACGGAGCCGGCTCCTCTTCCTTGGATGTGTTTTATGAATTTTACATGGACAAAACTTGCAGAAGAACACAATGCATTCATGTTTCAATTAGAGCATAGATATTTTGGTAATAGCATTCCGACTCCGTAAGTCATAAATCTAAACCTTGAAGAATTTTATTTTAAGTAATATGTCCGTCCAGAATCTCGCATGGCTGACCACTGATCAAGCCTTGGCCGACATCAACGCATTTATTCCCGAGATGAATAAAATGTTTAATTTTAACAAACCGAAATGGGTTGCATTTGGCGGCGCATACACCGGTACTTTTAGTTATCCTAAAACATTAAACTTGCTATGTGTGTCTGTCTGTTTATCTGTTTGTGCTATCTCCATCACCTTAAATCCAATTCCGTCACGGCCTATACCAATCGATAGGGCTCGGTGAGAGAAGAAAAAGGACACCAAAATCATGGGGGTATTCTTCAGAGAAAACTTTTTAGCCCCATATCATGTTTTAACATAAGATTATAATGCAATTTTATCGCCGTAAGAAGTTACCTTCATGGTCGAGTGGCTAAGACTCTCGGCTTATATAAATTGTTTGAAAGTTCGATTCCCAATAGAAACCGATTGTTTTTGCCCCTGCATAATACATAGCTTTAGGAACGCTTGCTGCTTTACTACGTGTTGTATATCCTAATATTACAAATGGAAATGTTGCTAGCTCGGCTCCAATTTGGGCAAAGCTCGACTTTTGGGGTTTGATTTTAATAACTAAACCATTGTATCTCCGTGAGGGCCAAGCGTCCACGAGCTAGGAAAATCTCAGAGCATAACCGAATAAATTTTCCATGCTGCTCATAGCGAATAATATTTATCCGCACCCCCCTTTCTGACCTTAATTTGAGTGTTTCCACTATGAAATTGTTGAGAAGAAGAAAAAGAAGGATGAAAAGAAAGAGGAGGAAAACAAATATGAGGGGGAGGAAAGGATCTTTGTAAATCAAAGAATCTCATCTCAGGTACTTTAATATATCTTAATATAACTTATACATTACAGAGTATGCTCAAAAAATGGAAGAAGTTATTTTATGGGAAAGTCAAATGAACGCCAATAATGCTGAATGTTATAATGAAACAAATGCAGCATTTGCTTATATGAGATCAGCCGTTTATTTCGAAAAAGGAAGAGAAGAGTTGAATTCTGTTTTCAAGTATTCGATTTTTTTGAACGCGGACCCAAATGATAATTTGGATAGGAGAGCGAAGAAATTCTAAAACCAATTTAAGAGGTTTTCCATGACACTAGTGAAAATGGAGAATCAAAACAGGGTGCCAAAAAGCTTTTAATTCCAAAGGACTTGTATGTAGTATCAATACTCAAACCAGTATAAAAATAGGACCTTTACCACTGCGCCATTAGTCCATATGTTTTTACTTNATTCCAAAGGACTTGTATGTAGTATCAATACTCAAACCAGTATAAAAATAGGACCTTTACCACTGCGCCATTAGTCCATATGTTTTTACTTGGCCAAAGTGATATCATAAAATTTTAGTATTACTCCTCCATTGGGAAAAAACTTTACTACGATAGATTTGGATGTAATCAATTTTCTGACAACTATTTTGGACCCTTTTATAAGAATTACTCTTTATACCTATGTTAATTTGGTAATTCGTTAAAATATAACTCATTTCACTAACTGATACTGAAGAGTTCGTTTACGGGTTTCATTCGTCGTATTGTCAGACCGTCCGATTTGGCAAGTTAAGCAACGTTGGGCCTGCAAATTCGATCTATGAAGATGTTTTAGTAATTCAAAAAAGTGGTTAACACTCGGTGGTCCGATTGTTACAAAGGGTATAAATAAGGCAGTTTTTCATGCTGAACAAGATGCTGCAAAATTTTTCTGAAAAAAATGCTCTAAAAAATAGTTTAGGCCTCTTGAAGTTCCATATATGTAAATTTCACTCAAACAGTGCTAGCGCCTCACCCCTTAAATTTACACAAAAAATTTCCGAAAATTGTTTTTTGATTTTGACCTATATGGAACCCTATAATAAGGCCCAACTTTTTAAAATTAATGNAATTTACACAAAAAATTTCCGAAAATTGTTTTTTGATTTTGACCTATATGGAACCCTATAATAAGGCCCAACTTTTTAAAATTAATGGCACTTTTAAATTTTAGGATGAAGCTACCATAAATTCAACCGGTCTGAACGTCAATAACTTATGCTCAAAAATGGTCGACCAATCTAAAAATTATACCCAAAGACTATACGATGTTTATAACTGGGAATCCCAGTGGGATAGTGATGTTAATCCAACTTTTCTTGACAATGATTATTGGGATGGCATTGCTCCGATTCAAAACATCAGTTTTACTGGAGGTAATGTTATTATTGTGTTTTTAGGTAGCTTTTAGATCTCGCGGCTTATCGAGGATGGAAATGGTTATCTTGTAATGAATTCGGTTGGTTTCAAACTACCAGCAATGGTTATAGCATTTTTCAAAATTTGGCACCACTTAGGTATAATTTTTGTATAATATTATGTTCGGACAAAAGTCTTTGTCGTTTTTTTCTATATCTCGCTAGCGTAACGCGTTTTTTGGTATAGACTCTAATGGAACGATACGAATGAAACGATCGAATAAAGCGATACGAATGAAACACATAATGGAACAAAACCAAATTCAGGGTTTTCGTGTCAATATTCAGGCAAATTCAAACCCGTTTCCGGACGCCAGAAATGAAAATCGATACGAATGTAACGAACACAGACGGACCAAAAATTCTCCGAGTTCGATATCAATCGATAGCCCGCAAGATTCTCCATCAAATCCTGCCGCTATGATGGACGAGAGAAATCCACGTCCCCCTCTTGGGACCATGATTGTATAATATTTTTTATTTTATAATTTTTGAGCTAGTTCATTATTTATGTGACACTTATCATGGTCCAAAATTCAAAATTTTTTTTCAAATCAACTGAAAAACTTCTAGGGTTTTTTAGTCGAGGAACACGTTGCTGATGTTATTTTTGCATGAAAACCTAGAAAAAAAGCTGAAAATTTTTTTGAATTTTGGACCATGATAAGTGCCATACAAATAGTGAACTAGCTCCTTTAGTTTTTATCTCCAATATTGTACAGATCTATTTGACAAGTCTATAAACAATGTTTATATGCAAAATGGGGTTTCTGCAACTTTCCAAAAATGGGGTCTTCCACAGAACTATAATGTAAAGATTGATTTTTATATGAAAATGTTAGTAAGGATGCGCGCTATTAGTTGTGCCGCGCGCGGCACGGCGCTAGCAGCGGCGTTAGCAGTTGTACCGTTGCACTACGGCACAACGCTAGCAGTTGTGCCGGCACAACTCGCCACGGCGGCACATCGGTTGCGAGAATAATAACCTTTCGTAATTTTTGTTAAAAATGCCCTAAAAAGTATGGAGTAGCAGAGTTATGAGCAAAAATAGCAACAAATGTTTCCGCACACACCCCTTTAGGGAGTTAGGCCTATTTTTACGTTATTTTAGTGTATTCCCATTAAAAAATGGGTAAACTTATAAAGGCTATATCTCAAGTTCTAAGAGGTTTTGAAATAAACCCTTTCATCCAGATTTAGACCCATATCTGAGGGTTAAAAAGCCACCATATTTATAAAAATCTGTTTTGGAAATTTGGAGATAATGCTTTTTGAAAATAGGTCTATTTTTACGTTATTTTGGTGTATTCCTATTAAAAAATGGGTAAACTTATAAAGGCTATATCTCAAGTTCTAAGAAGTTTTGAAATAAATCCTTTCATCCAGATTTATACCCATATCTGAATGTTAAAAAGCCACCATATTTATAAAAATCCGTTTGGGCAATTTGAAGATAATGCTTTTTGAAAATAGGCACAAAATCGTGCCCTGGACATGTATTTTTTAGAAAAAGCTCTATTTCTCAAAAGATAAGAGGCCTAGAAAAAAGTTTTTTTAATAAAAGTTAGATTTAGATATGGGCAAAAAAACTGCGCATGAATTAAAAAAATCCGACTTACCCTTATGGAGATATAAATTTTTTACCATATAACCCATGGGTAAACTTGTGAAGGCTATATCTCAGCCTATGAGGGGTTTGGCAACAAATCCTTCCATCCAGATTTAGAGCAGGTCAGGGGCTACCAAATGCAAAAAGAATGATTGAAATCCGATTTACCTATTTCGAGAAAATGCTTTTTTAAGTTGGATACCCCAAAATAACGTTAAAATAGGCCTAACTCAAAAAGGGGTGTGCGGAAAAATTTGTTACTTTTTTTGCTCATAACTATGCTATTCCATGCTTTTTAGAGCGTTTTTAACAAAAATTACGAAAGGTTATTTTTCTCGCAACTTTTACTTGAAAATGTGCCGCCGTGGGCGTTAGTTAAAAAATGGTACAAAAAGGTGGCATTGAGCTAAAAAAAGGTGGCGTTTATGCAACTCTATGCAATATAGTTTGAATATTGAAACGAAAATCGATTCAATTTGAATTTTTAAAAATCTGCAACTTGGCATTTTCGAAAAAACAACCTTTATATTTAAAAGAATTTTATTTAATAAATCAATAAAATGCATGTTAAAAAAATCCGATTTTATTGGGTTTTTCCAAGAGTCCTGTGACTTTTTACATGAATTTGAGACCAAATTTTTTCCTAAAAATGGCGCTTATAGGGGTAATTTTATGCGGGGAATCGGTAGTGCGCATTTCTGAAGCGTGAAAATGCATCCCTGATTCAAGGAAGGCGTGGGATTATTGCGGCAAAAATTTCTCTCTATGTAAAGTTTTTTGAGGTGAGTGGAGAGTGTAATGAAAACTAGTTGAATAATTTTAACCAAAAATTCTTTTTCTCCAATCATTCGAACTTTCAATACCATCATGAGGACTATTCTCACGATTTTTCTTATTACTATTCACATCCCTATCTCTATTATTAATCCGATCTCTTCCACCATTCTTTCTGTTTTTCTTATTTATTCTTGGATTCTGTCTTTCTTCATCAATTGCAATTTGTTGATTTTGACATGTTGGATAGTGTATGCTAGCACATCCTTTACAACTGACAGCATTCACAGCAGGAATTATTGTGCCAGAACAATCGAATCTGACAAATGATAAGCCAGAGTAGAATGTAGCATTGGCAAAATATGCTCGGCCTGTTTCGATATTGATTAAACCAGCAGTATCTTCTTGACTAGTAAAGTAGATTAGCATGCAACATTTTGTACCTGAAAGAAAATCAAATGAAATTTTTGGAAAAGGAACAAATTTTTCATATTAAAAATTTTAGAGCAAGTGCAAAAATTCAAAAAATAAAACAAAAAAGATTTTGACGCTGTTGGTCTCGAATAGGGTTGAAGGGAAAATTTTTCTCGAAATCGGGAAAGGGTGTATAACTTTTTATGGTGAACTCTGCGTAGTTTGGTGTTTTCGGAAAAAATATTCTTCAGATTTTTCTGCACATTTTTGCAAAAGACCGCATCGAAAATAATGACTTGGTAAAAAGTTATGACACTTTTCCCGAATCGGAGAAATTTCTCGAAATTGGAAAAATTTGTCATAACTTTTTACCAAGTCATTATTCTCTCCCAAGTGCGGCTCGGTAGCGTAGAGCACGCAGGTGCTACCAATTGTAGCTCGGTAGCAGAGAGCGCCGCAAGCGCGTCGGTCTAGGAGCATACTTTACTTTTTTTGAAAAAAATAGCGCCGTACGCGTGTTGACCTAGGAACTACTATTTTATTTTATACCTGTGTTATCTTCGCAAACTGGGACTAATTTATAATTTCCTGAATACATATTCAGATCTTCATAGCAATCTCCATCTTTGTGGCAAGCACAAAAGTTATCGCAAGATTTGTAGGTTATACTTGATACATCTACCAAAGAATCACCATCCACTGGCAATGGTAACAATCCTGCTATAGACTCAGGCAGTGAGCGAATGCAAAACAGATTTCCAACTTCATCACCATTTGTATTAAGGCATGTAATAGGCTCTAGAAAATAAAAATTCCCATTTGGCGAAAAGTCCCGTTTGATGAAAATGGAGCTTGGTGAATCGTCCGGGAGCTAGAGGGTTTTAGTCTGCTATGTCGAAGCTGCGACAACAAATATATAAACATTATGTTTTCTATGGATTTTTCAGAAACTTTTTGAAAGTTCTGCCCCACTGTCGCAAAATCCTACCTATGCTCTTGGGCGCATTTAACGTTAAAAATAAATACCGGACATGCTACCGGATGCTGTTGAAAATATTGGCACAACTCCATCTTCAACCAGTAAAAAGACGTCCAAACTATCACATGTTTGGGTTTCTAAAAATCTTTTTTAATTTGCTTTTATTATTTATGTACAGGGTGTATAAAAAACCGGAATTTGGGCGATTTTTTCATGTTTTTTCGACTCGAAATTTTTTCAAAAATGACCCTATTAGGGCTAATTTTATGCGAGGAATCGCAACATTGCGCGCAGCTTGAAAACCCTTCCCTGATCCTGAATCAAAGAAAAATTGATGTATTATAGCAAAAATTGGTCATCGTTTCAATACACCTTCCCCGATTCACTGAATCCGGATCAGGGAAGCGTTTGTTGTGTTCATTGGGTACCTCGATTCCCGTCTAACGATTCAATCTTGGAGCTCGAGACACAATATATAAGTTTATTGGGTTTTATTTGCGTATTAGTTTATCCGACAATTTACCTTAACTAGACTTAAGTACAATGTACGTACGATTGGAATAAAAAGACTATGTAAAACAATATAAGTTAGCCTAAGGTTGAGTCTGCCCGGAGAATACGTCGAGCTACTGTTTGTCAGCGATTTGACTGCCTATTAAAGAACTTAGCTTCGCCTTTATTTCATAACTTTAGGATGACTCCGATAGCCAGGTGATATTTTGTTTTGGTAACTCATGCATATGTAATGCTGATTATGAAATATCGAATCGCTTGGTCGAGTCACGTGATGACTTTAGTACTGGACGAGACATGTTTCGAAATCGATGACGAAATATGTTTACGTATGAAATCATATAATCAGGGGATGAGTCATACTTGATTACGAAATAATGACGTGGCATCTTTCTCTTCCTAACAGCGTTTTCAAGCTTCGGGAAAGCGCGAATCGATTCCCTGCATAAATTTACCCCCAGAAAGTCATTTTCAGGCAGAAAATCTAAAATCTTCGATTTTTGCTTCAATACACACACTCCGATTCCCTTATTAGAGTCAAAGAAGCGTTTTCAAACGTTGGAAATGCACGCAATCGATTCCTCTTATAAAATTAGCCCTAATAGGGTCATTGTTGAAAGAAATTTTCAGGTCGAAAAAACATGAAAAAATCGCCCAAATTCCGGTTTTTTATACACCTTGTACTAATACTTTACTCAAAGACGCATAATTGAAACTGGGGAGCTATAATGAGGACATCCTTATATAATCGACTCTTGCTTAGTCGCCACTCATAGAAACTGGACTTGTGGCGACTAAGCGAGAGGCTTTAAATAGAAACGTGTTCACTGGGATCGGATCCTTAGCGTGAGATTACTGTATTACCTAATACAGCGTCCATTGCGAATCCAGCCAGTGATGTTGTAGAAGTAGTTGTCGTGGTAGTAGTCGTTGTTGAAGTTAGATTGCAATAACCACATGACAAAGGGCATTCTTCAATCATAATTTGTAAATAAAGTGTGCTATTGCATAAAGTTGTTAGTTCAGGGCAATTTGGATCCAAGTCAAAACATGTTCCTAGAAACTACAAATTTGTGGTGAGTGAGAAAAAAGAACCTGACGTAGTTGATGTTGTTGTGGTAGTACAACTACAACAATTACATGTTCTCCGGCATATATTTCGAACACTTCGTAAATTGCATAAATTTATATTGCAACTTGAAGAGAGATCCACACATTGTAAATTGACGACTAAAATTTTGTACATCTACGAAAATCATGTTTTCATCCCTCCTCTGATTGGGCGGGGGGGGGGGGGGTTTTTTNATCCTTTGGGGTTGGGGATAGGAATATTATTAGGCTGGAAAATTTGCTCGCAAAGAACCCCCCCCCCAATGCCACCATAGTATCTTACATTTAAAATAAAATCCAAATAAAATCGAAATAGCAAACCAAATTTTTTGGGCCATTAAAAACAAAATGAAAAATCCAAATATGAAATTTTTACCTTGTAATTTTGTTTTATACCATGCCCAACAAGCATACAAGATTTGTTCTATTTTAGATTTTTCTTTCATTCTTTTTAATTGCTGTGTAGCTTGAAATTGTTTGTTTTCTTGAATGTTGTCAATAAAAGAGCAATCAAATGGACAAAGGCCATTTTTGGATGGTCAAACATGTATAAACATGATCAAATAAATGTATTCTTTTTATAGAGCTTTAGTTTGTGCAAAAATAAAAAGCTGATCCTTTTATATGCAATTTTTATGCTTTTTATAGGCATGCATTAGATTCTAATTTTTAAATAAATTTCACACAATCCCTTGTACATTCTGATGAGGTAGTCCTCCCTCAATTTTGGATCCATGAGTGGGTCAGGAGGAGGCTCCCCCTTATTTTTTATACGTATAGGTACATTATAATTTTTTCGAAAATTGAAAAAAAATTTTAAGGGGTAAACCATAAAAGTGGTGTCGATCGTCTTCTCTCATTGTCCCCTACAACTTTTGTTTTAGCGCTCGAGATTTAAACCAAGTGGTTTAAACTTAGGCGTTCCCGAGATCGTCTGGACAAACAAACACACATTACACTATTTAAGTGTAATGCCAATCTCGTTCCCATCAAGCACTAAAATTTTTATACTTTCAAAAATATACACCAATACATATCAGCAAAAATTGGCTCCAAGATTTGCATAAGGCATATCGAATGAAGTAAATAAGTTAGAATCAATAGAAGAAAACTATTCTAAAAATATATTTTTGCTCTCAAAAATATTTATACCAAATTATAATAGCCTCACAAAATCAGCTCTAGAGCATAAACAACCGGAATGAATAATATAAAAAATTAGTGATCAAATATAGTATGCAAAAGACGCAATTGGTTGAGCTCGTTGCCCATGTTGGTCTTGGTTGTTCTTGCCGGATGATGTAAGGGATCATCTCGAAGCATTGCAGTGTGAAGCTGAAAATTTTAAAAATTAGGAAAAATTGTATTTTTTGAAGCGTACAAATTGATTTTAGAGTAAATTTTGGGACAAAATCAATCTTCTGTATAATTTTTGATACCATAAAATCGCTGTATGGATTAAATTTCTATATGTCACTCACCTCATTAGCCTTTCTTCTACACAAATCACGTTCTCGTTCATCGCTATCAATCTGCTTGATAATCTCACTCCATGATCTGCCAACGGCTCGACGTTGTTCCCTAAAAATGTTCAACATTACTCAAATAAATAGCCAGCACCATACTTTTTCAACCGAAAAATTCTCTTGTCCAACAACACCGCATGTTGATCCAACGCCCTGAAGAATTCATGCATCAAATTCGTAATATTCTTTCGGCTGAGTACATTCTTGGCCACTTCCTTCAATAGAGGGCAGTTGTTTATGATAAAGGATAGTAGTTCTTGATGGTTCGCTGGGATAGAATGACTTGGTTTTGACTAAAAATAAATTTTTGGGAGGTTAATAAATCCTCATACACTGCTCCAAATAAATATAACTCCATCATGGGTTTTTCAATTACGGACTCTAGAATATGAATCAAGTATCCAAAACGTTTTTAAACATAAAAAACGCAAAAGTACGGTTTTTTTTTTAGCTCACCCTGTATATGGCATTTAAAAAGTTGTAACTAAAACTTCTGGGTATTCAAAACTCCAACTCCACTTACTGTCGAAGCCAGAAAAAACGGCGTTTTCGAATTAAAACGAATTTCAGGTAAATCGTCGGAGAAATTTCTTGCAGGCAACGGCTTTCGCGTAGCCAACTTGTATTGTTGTTGTTTCAATTCTAGACTCTCTCGCTCCATACGACTCTCCTTTTTCAACTGATTCAGCATATGCGGTAATTCGTGCAACTTGGCATGGATCCACCAGTCTTCGTCATGATAGTGATATCGGGGTTCGCCCACATAGTGCGCATAGCGGGGTCTAAAATATAGTTCGATTTTCTAAAATTGGCAAATTAAATATTGAAGAAATAAAGGTACACCATTTCTGGGTATTAAAACATAGACAGCTAAAAAAATAGAGTAATAATTTTTGATGCTTGAAAAAATTAAGTAAACTAATTTTAGAAGAAATGTGGTCATTAAAATTTTTGAACTTAAAAATAGTTATTAAATTTGCATGAGTTAAAATTCTAGGTCACAAAAAATACCTGGTCTGAATTCTTGGCACTATGGTAAAATTCGTAGGATGAAATGGATCTTCTGGAATAACTGGTGTTACATCAGTCAGGTCTTCGTTCCGGATTCGGCTTGTCGACTTCTGCGCATATAATCTATGAGTCGACGCTTGTTCACTATTCGTCGATTTTCTCGCTTGTTCCAGGGTACTTTGACGTGAACTCAGCAATTGTGACGAAGTCGATCGGACTTGTGTGTTCCTAAAAATACGTATACATAAGGAAAAAATACAGCAATTTGGTTGCAGCGTTGATTTTTTGGCCATTTTTAGACACCATCATTTTTTGGTCATCGTAGGTTGGTTTTATTTTAAACCATACTGGAAACGATCAAAAATGGCGGTGCTTTAAAATCACATTAGAAATGACGTTGCAACTAAACCGCTACGCTTTAGTCCCCACCAAAACACACATAGTGTTTATTAACTCGGTATAACGCTGAATTGATTTTTCTATTCGTTTAGTACAAGTTTCTTTTCTTGTTTCCAATTCATCGCCAAAAATAATCTTAACTCGAGAGCTCATTTGGTGTTCTTCAGAATCGCTTGAAAATGATAGACTTGCAAAAAATAGAGAAAATAATTTTGAAACTTGAAAATTTTTGTAAAAATTTAATTTTTTGACCCCTCAAATGAATTTTTTTGAAAAAAATTTTTGATGCCATCTTGTTCAACATAATTTTTTACACAAAATTCCAAAATTAGCCAAAACGATGAGTATGAAAGTTTTTTATCGGCAAAATAGTGTGAAAAACCACGTTTTTCATTGAAAAATGCGGTTTTTTGTAAAAAAATTAATTTTTTAATCCCCAATAGGGTTGGAGAGAACGGGAAATTTTCATCGAGAACAGGAAAGCAAGAAATCGGGAACAGGAATCAAGATCGGGAATTCTCGAAATCGGGAAAATTTTCGTCGAGAATTCCCGAAATCGAGCGGGAATGAAAATAAAAAATTTGCCTTGGTCCCTCCTCTTATGTTATTTTTCAAAAATTTTGGACAAAAACATAAGTGTCAAGACAAATTTTTTGAGATTTAAAATTTTCAAAAATCACTTTATTGAATATTTCACTTAGAAACATTTATTGACTAATTAACAGAATAAAAATTACAAAACAATAAAGAAAACAAGATTGAAACAACATTATTCTGGCACTAGGCGTTTGGTTACGGTTACCGGTCTTTGGTTACCGACCATCAGTTACCGGTCAACGGTTACCAATCGATTTTTCTTCATCACAAAAAGGTTTTCATAAAAAGTAATGTTCTGCAAAGTTGCTTCTCATGATCTAAGGAACAATTTTATAGAACATCACTTTTCATGAAAACTCTTTTGTGAAGCCGGTAACCGTGTTTGGTAACCGTCGCCGTAACCAAAGGCCTAGTGCCATTATTCTTCCTGGCTTTCGTCATCGCTGAGAAATACATTCTGGGGCAAAGTGTGATCCGATTCTTCACATTTTCTTGGAAGCTGCGCTTTAATCCACTACACTCCTCGGCACGCTTTTCAGACAGTCTTAAAAAATAAAATCTCAATATAAAGAAAACAATAAAATCTGACCTATTTCGAAGCTTATTCCCATAAATTAGTCCAGCTTTACTGAACAAACGTTCAGCGGCGAAAGTGGGTTTTGGTTTGGAGGGAGGGCACGTATGTTTCAACCCATAGAAAAACGGCAAAAAGTGTGTGCCAACATATCGGAAAAACACCTATAAATTTTCTGCCAAAAATGAGGTGTTTTTCAAGGATTCCATATCTTTCTTAAAACGACGATTCACGGAAAACCCATTCTTATTGTTATGCATTTTTTAACTATAGAGAAACAATTTATATCCATTTACAAAATATAAAAATGTTTAAAAAAAGTCAGAAATTTCATATTCCCTGTCTTTTCCATGTTCTCAGCGTGGTTAATCCGAGCTCCAAAATTCCCAAAAATGAGAACTATTGATTATTATACTATCATTGGCCATGAGGATTAAAATCGTGTTGTTGAAGGAAAGATTACCCACGCCTTTTTCTTTACTCTCCTAGCTGAAAAATAAGCACCTTAAGTGACGTTTGCAGGGATTTATTTCATATGACAAAAATTTTGATGATAAAAACACCAAATGGAAAAGTCGTAACATAACAAGTCATCAAAATCAATACCACGGCTGCATTCTTGACTTTAACCTACGGGCCCGTGGGGTCCGAAGAATCCCCGTAGAGGCTCTGGAGATATCTAGACACCCCGTGGTGACCCCTTAGCTCTTATAGACGCTCCGTAGGGCTTACGGAGCAAATACGGGGTCCTTACGGTCCATAGAAGTCCGTACAGGGTGTTTCTGGATTAAATGGCCTGTAAACGATCGTACGGGCTTTCATAGACCGTATGGACGCCATTGATCTGTAGGCCTTTATAAGAGCTACGGGCCCACCACGGGGTGTTTAGATATCCCCATAGCCTCTATAGGGATTCTTCGAACCCCACGGACCCGTAGGTTAAAGTCAGAAACGCAGCCCACACTAGTGTATCCTTAATTTTGTAGAGTTTGAAATGGCATATTTGCCTTATACATGTCTCTGTGTTTTTGCTTTCGTAGTTATTAGAGTATTTTCGCAAAATTCTCATGCAGTATCATTCGAAGATACTATCACGATTTTTAATTGTTCGTGTGCGTTTAACACCGTCAATATATCACATGTGTATTCTATGAATAGAACAAATAGTCATGTTGAAATATTACCGGTCACTTCAAACAGTACTATCGACTGTGTTAAGTCTAAATGCATTGACTGTAAATGGGAAATTCATGTTGAATATAACAGTTCTTTCGACGTAATAGCAATAAATTCTAATGGATTGATTCCAACTACTTGCTATGATAAAAATTGCGCGAAATATATATTAACGATAACAAATTGTCAAGGGGGTTTGGTTTTAAACTATAGTTTTTCAACCGAGGATAAGTATCCAGGTATTGATATGGCCACTCGAGAAACGTGCCTTTACGTATATTTTAATTCAAGCCAAAGCGGGAGTGTTTGTAATTATCATGAAAATCCTTTATCATTAGAATTTTATTACGTTAACATTAGCAATACTGATTGTGGATGTTGGCCATCAAACACACTTCATTTAAATGCCATAAATAATACTTATGCTCAATATTATCCAACTCAAGATGTATTATGCTTAAATGTAACTTGTCTTGATTGTAGATGGCGTATAAATATTAGTTATGCTGATTCGAATGATTTTATCTTTATACAATATGGCCAAAATTTTCAGACTTGTAATTCTCGGTTGGTAATAACGAACTGCAAGAATAATATCCCGATAATTGATTCTTCGACAATTCAAAAATATATAAATGGCGTGGAATTTCATTTTGCTAACATAATTAATTTGAACATTCAAGAAAATGAATTATGCATTGATTTTAATCATACTGGCAGTGAAAACGTATGCAATTATTATACAACAAATGGGAATTTTTGCTGGTTTGAATTTACATTTGAATATCAACATTATAATGGACTTACTATAAAAGTATATCCTTAAATATTAAATAAACTGGGGGAGGACCGAGTGCTATTGCGCTAGGAGGAGTCGAATTTAAGATTACTCCACATCCTCTGAGGTGGAGCTATCCTAAGAGGGTAGACCAGATGGAGAACCTAGCCTAAGGGGTAAGCAACCCAAATGAAATGCGCAAGTGGAAGCGGCTTCAATAAACTCGTCTTAGAGGCCTCAAGAGAAACTACACTGTGGGTAGACATCATCATTAACTTTTTATTATTGACTTAATTTAACACTAGAAAGGCTGACCCCAATTTTTGCTTCTATGGATATTTTCAATCATGTAGAATACGAATACACAAAAAATTCGGAAAAATTTGTCGTCTAGATAGGTCTAGGGGTCTTTCAAGATAGGTACCCCCGGAATGTTACAGGCGATTTTTACACTTTAGTATTTTGAGCATAACTCTTTACGGTTAAATCCAATTTCGATGATCTTGGTGTCATTGGAATTCTGGTGACGCGGGCTACAACATTTATACTAGGTATATGGGATCATTTCTTGAAAAAAGTTGTCGAAAAATTAAGATTTTTGTATTAGAGTTTGCATTATCATGTTCCCCCGAGGGGTCAAAAATATAAAGAAATGCCTCTAGGAAAAACCTTGTTCCAACGCATTTCTCCGGTTGGCTCTAAAAATTATCTACAACACCCCTACTTTATTTTAAGCTTGGTCCCTGCCCAACTCTCGATGGATCAGGCACTTTTTTCTGATTCTGAAGTTGAAGGTCCACAAATCTAGAGGTTTTTTTACACTGTAATATTTTTTTACACCGAGCATATCTCTTGATAGTTAAATTCGTTTTCGATAATCTTGGTGTCATTCGAAAGCTGGTGATGCGGGCTACAACTTTTATATTGGTGTATGGGTTTATGCTGTGAAAAAAGTAGTCAAAAACTTAGGTTCTACAATGAAAATACACATACACATGGTGCTGGACATAACAGAGATTTTTTACAATTAGTATTTTGAGCATAACTCTTTACGGTTAAATCCAATTTTGATGATCTCGGTGTCGTTGGAAAGCTGAAGACGCGAGCTACAACTTTTATGTCAAGTGTAAGGGTTCATGTTGCGGAAAAGTGGTCGAAAACTTAGGTTCTACAATGAAAATACACATACACATGGTACTCCCAGATGTTAAAAATGTAAAAAAATGGCTCTAGAAAAAATTTTGTTCCCATGAAAATGTCCGATTGGCCCTAAAAATTATCTATAACACTACTTTGTTTTGGACTCATTTTTTCGAATGACATCGAGATCATCAAAATTGAATTTAACCATCAAGAGTTATACACAAAATACTAATTGTAAAAAATCTCTGTTATGTCCAGCATTCATAGGGGTTTCTAGCTACAAAGCCAAAAAAATATTTTTGAGGGTTCGAGATTTGGTCCCGAATAATTCCAAAACGAAGTAGTGGTGTTATAGATAAGTTTTAGGGCCAATCGGACATTTTATGGGAACAAAGTTTTTTTCTAGAGCCATTTGTTTGAATTTTTGACCCCTCAGGTAACAGAATTTTTATGAAAGAGTGTGAAAAAACCTAGTTTTCAACCTTTTTTCCACAACATGAACCCATATACCAATATAAAAGTTTTAGCCCGCATCACCATCTTTCGAATGACACCAAGATCATCAAAAACGAATTTAACTATCAAGAGATATACTCGGTGTAATAAATATATTACAGTGTAAAAAACCTCTAGATTTGTGGACCCTCAACTTCAGAGCCAGAAAAATGTGCCTGATCCATCGAGAGTAAGGCCGGCACCAAGCTTAAAATAAAGTAGGAGTGTTGTAGATAATTTTTAGGGTCAAATGGAGAAACGGGTGGAAACAAAATTTTTTCTAGAGCCATTTTTTTACATTTTTAACATCTGGGAGTACCATGTGTATGTGTATTTCAACCTGTGGGATCTTTTCTCATCTTGAGTTGATGCGGCATACCGCCTCTTTTGCATATTTTGAGTTTGCTCCCTCGTTTTTGTGGTTTCGAAACTTTTTGGCTGTTTTCGTGGACCGTGGCTAGAAATTTATTTTGAAGGGTAACCCCATGATTTTGGTGTCATTTTTCTTCTCTCACCGAGCCCTATCGATTGGTATAGGCCGTGACTTAAGATGACGGAATAGCACAGACAGACACATATAGCGCGTTTAATGTTTTAGGATTCTGGGGGGGGGGGGGGGGGGGTATGGGCAGTAAGCCTTTGGTTACGAACTTTTCAAACCCGGGCTTTGGTTCCGGATGAATTAAATTTGTATTCCTTAAGGAATTGTTGAAAAATTCAATCACCAATCGATAGATCGCATGAAAAAACAATAGGCCCCAAATTTCGTAGAAAATTAATTTTTCATTTTCGAGCCAATTTATCCCAAAATGATAGAAATTGTGCATAATTTCTATCATTTTTAGTAAACTTTGACGTAAATTTTCTCCAAAATGAAAAATCAGTTTTCACGTAATTTGGGGTACTGACATCTTGATACTACCTTGACATCTTTGGTACTACCTTGGTCCCTGAGAGACAAGGTAGTACCAGTACTACCTTGTCTTAACCGTTTTTAAAATTCGGTCCATATGCCGCGAGATCCAAACGTACTAGGTAGCTACTCAATATTGAGCTGATATTTTAAGGAACTTTCCATGAACAATGAACTGCCCATTTTGGTATTACCAGATGAATTAAAATGTAGCAGCTATCTAGGCGAGGCAAATGGATTTATTCTAATATCAAATTCTGGCGCACTTCAATTATGGATTGGCAATAATGTCCCACACAACTTCTCTGAAATCATTTATGTTTTCAATTCGCAAAACTTATCGAATCTTATTTCAGCATACAATTACATGCACAAATTTATCTCGCTAAATTCTTCAACTGGAACTTTTTCAATATTTCCATCATTTCATGGCTATGGCGAATTAGATTGGTTAAGCTGGTTTTACTATGCGTTTCGCATCGAAGAATCATAATTCTCTAATTGCAACGACGCTAATTTTGTGAATTTTGCTTTTCTTGGACAGAATTTAATGCTGAATGCATCTGCAAATACATCAGGCAATTGTTTAACTTCTATTTTAATACCATCTGCAAATCCGTCATGTCTACTACCCTCACTTCCTATTTTGTACATATCAAGTATAAATTATATTGGATCCTCGCCAGTCAAAACTTTATCGACCATTTATAATAAAAACTATGAACTATTTGAATTTTCCGAAGAAGACTCAAAATATTTGGGTAATTTTCTTCTTTATGGAAATTTGATCAACTTTGTCATTCCACCAAATGGAACACTCAAAATCGAGTATAAAGCTTTGGAAAGTACGATGAATATTACGGAAAATGATTTTCAAGATTATGGATCGGGTATTGTGCAGTCAAGCAACTATCCCATAAACACGTCCATCCAAACCACGCCGCAAATTATCACTAAGTGCACTAAAGGTGTAGCAAAAATAACAATTAAAATAATATACGTAGAAATACCAGTTGATGGGTATTTAATAATTAATGGTCAAAATCAATATACAGTTGGTATCATTACAAATAAGACGATCGTTTTTAACTCAAATGCAATAAATTTGTACTATTATTTGGGAAACAACCAAAACTCAACAGGTATTGTCTTTCGTAAGCGTATTTAGGATTTCATTTCAATAAAATTTACAAGAGCTACATTTCCCTGACCGAGTTCACGATCAGCCTTCGGGTTTAAAATGGATCTCGATCTCTGATCACCTCGCCTTTTATGCTACCCTTCCGATCGGAATTTCAATTTTTCCCCATTTTTCTTCCATTCAAATTTTACATCTTTTTAAGAGGCAATTTCTCGAAATATCGCAGATAGCTCCAGAGGGGGTGGTACCACGCCAAAAAGTGTCGCCACAAACTTGAAGCATATATTATTTTTAAGTACCTAGTGAGTGATTAACAAAAACGTAAAAATTAGGTCCAGTGCCTTTATACTTGTGGAGATATCGAGAGTCATGTTTTGGCAACAATCGGAACCCGGACCATTTTAGTATTTCTATCATAATTTTTTTTCTATAAATGTGTTTCCCACAATTTAAAGCACGTTTTTATTGCCCATTGTTGCCCTTCCCAACGGCACCAAAATTATGTCCCAAGCCTTTGTAATTGCTGAGGAAAGTGACTTTTTTTTCTATATATCACGATTTTTTACCCTCTCAAAAAATCACTTTTTGAACTCTAGCTCGAAATTTTCTGTCAGATGCAGGTAT
>OZJO01010719.1:0-10965 GCA_900406225.1 Acrobeloides nanus
GAAAGTATCAATTAATCTTAGCCTATTTTTTATTTTGTCTACTTTCTTTTTGATGCCATGACATTTGGAGTTGAAAGAAAAATTAAATTTGGGCAAGGAGACAACCCCATACATGGGCAAAAGGGGGACTGGACCCAAAATACGAATAGAATTCGTGTTTTTAAGCTTTTCTCCTATCAAAAATAAGAATTGGGTCCCTATTTTTCCTTTAAAATTTTTCGGGGGATAGTTAGTAGCGTATCTAGGATCAAGTTTCAGGGGGGTGCGAGAGTGGAATCTAATTTTAAGCCCAGAAATTTTTTGTGTTTGACAAAAACATAAAAGAGGACTATTAAGAAAAAATTTTTCGTTTTCGAATTTCGGGGGTGCGACCGCCCCCTCCCCCACTGGATACGCTACTGGGGACAGTCCCCCTTGCCTATGTATGGATGACCCCACCCCTTAGTATCTGAAAAAACTTGAATTTTTCCCCTGGGGGTTTGACAAAAAAGCCATTTTGCGCCCAAAAATTTACATTTGCTTAAAATAAAAACGAACTACAGTAGCCCCAGTATAGAGATTTTTAAAAAATCAACCTCCTCTCCCCGTCTCATGAATCTGGCCACCCTATGTTCAAACGTAACTCTTGACATCAATAATCTGCTCCATTTATTTGAGCAAAAAAGAAACCAAATTTTCGTTTTAATAACATGAATTTTCAGAATTCTTGTCATTAAAATGGAAGACCCTTTTTCTTTTGTTGTGCCTCTTTTTATTCTCTTATAATTTCTAGATTTTTTCGAATTTCTTGGATCACTTCATATGCCATCAAAATTTGCTCCTTTTATGGTAAATGGCAAAATTTGAGTTATTTCAGCTTCAGACAAAAAAACGAGAGCCTAATTTAACATAGAAAAATTTTTTATACAGAGTGTTAAAAAAATCGCCATTTGGTGATTTTTGGCGAAAATTTTTTCTCCAAGATGACTCATTAGGGGTATTTTTATGCGAGAAATTGATTGCGCGCTTCGAAAACCCGTAAGAACGCCTCCCAGACCATGAAATATCCAATTTTCGTATTTTCTAGTAGGAATTCCTACCGAAAATAGCTGAAAAAATACGAAAATCGTATATTTCATGACCTGGGAGGCGTTTTCAAGGGGCTTCGATGCGCAAAATCGATTTCTTGTATAAAAATACTCTTGTACTCAAATGGTCGAAAGTTCAATCCCACCAGAGCGGAAATTTTTTTAATAGATTCAAAAAAAGCTGTTAAAGGAGACCCCCAAATTTGACATGCCTTTTTTGCTTTTCTCTTAAAACACTACCCACTGAACCATATGCCCTCTGGCTATATTTCAACAGTACCAGAGTCAGCTTTAGAAAAAATTTTGCGCTATGTGATGAAACCCAAATTTTGCCATACGTAGCCTAAATTGATAAATCATATATTTTTTATGATATATAATAACATATTTATTCTTGCTTTTGTCATTTTTTAAAATTTACATGTTTATTTTCATTGTAATACATAAAACTTGTGGTAGCCTATTTATCTGGTCTAGCTTTTTAGCTCTAGGAATTGTATTAATAAAAATTTTTCTTAAATTAGCTTTTTGCGAAAGATATCAAAATCCATGGCGTTTATGCGTGTTTTGTCTCAATTTTATTAGATTATTTTATTTTTTTAAAATTTATTATAAAATGTTACTATTTTAAATTTTTACATAGACGTGGATAAATAAATTTATTTTTAAATTAACAAAATATCATGAGCCATCTTATAAAACATTAGATCGAATTTTAAAAAACAAAAAATCGGTACTAGGGGGTGCTTCTATTAGAGTAAATACGGTATATATAAAATTATTATGTTTTGCAAAATTATTCTTTTTTTACCAATGATGGTGGTGATGATGTCCTAAAATTAAAAAATGAATTTTTTTCTAAAAATCAAATATACCAAAAATACCATGGTGGTGATGCCGATGTCCTTCTTCTATTACAACTACTGATGGCTGTGCACCGTAAGCCATAACTGGTTGTGGTGGCATATAAACAGTTGGTGGTGGTGCATAGACTGGTGGTGGGACTACCCCACCGCCGATATATGGTTGTGGAGCGACACCGCTACCAATTGGCATTGGCTGAACGTATCCGGGCATTGGAGCACCGTATCCTATAAAGTTGAAATACAGGGTGTATCAAAAAACCTGAATTTGGGCAATTTTTTCATGTTTTTTCGACCCGAAATTGAAACGAATATCGAAAATTAGTTAGATTTTCTGCCTGAAAATGATAGCAGTATAACTTTTCGTACAATTGTAATTAGCATGGACTTATCGTACAGTTTTTTTGTATAAACACTTTTCGTACGATACTTTTCATACGTTACTTTTCGTATACTCACCTTTCGTACATCATGTTTCTTACAGAACTTTTCGCATGATACTTTTCGTGCAATTATTTTTCGTACGAACTTTTCGTTGTACTAACGAAACTCGTTATACTAACGAAAAATAATTGTACGAAAAGTATCGTACGAAAACTTATACTGCCAAAATCATCTTTCTGGGGTAATTTTATGCAAAATCGATTGCGCGCAATTCCGACGCTTGAAGTTACTTTGTAAAATCTGTTTACCTTCTCCAACATTATGCAAATGGATTTTATGGACAACCACGTCATTTCTAATTCCAATCATATTAATCATATGGTATGGCATTCTATGGTGAAATTCGCAAATTTTATGGTCATTGACTTTGATCTGTAATTTTTTACATAAAAATAAAAACTTAAAGGGCCAGCCCAACTGTGGTAGATGATTTATTGAGAAAGAGACAGTGGTGTAACCAGACTTCAACCCCCAGGGCTGCACTAGATCCAAATTGGAGGAGGGGGCAGTGAAGTAATAAGAAATTTCGGAAGCAAGCACATTACCTTGATCCCCCAAGGTGATTTTTTTCGCGATTTTCAAATTTTCGGACGACAGGGCTATAGCATAGTCCTCCCCTAGCGATAGGTGAATAGGGGATCCACTAGTGGACCCCCTCGCACTTGGAAAAAAGCCTGATCCCTTTTTAAAAGAAAGATGGCATTTTTTATAGCTCGTCTAGACGAATAAAATGACATAAAAATTGTTGAATTTGAAAAATGTTTTTGGTTATTGAAACGAAAACCCTGATACATGTTTTCATTTCAATAACCCAAAACTGTGCTGATATATGGGAACAGCTGACAAAAATGCAAGCCATGCCCCCCCCCCAGTCCATATGTAAAGGATTAATGAATAGTTATTAAATTACAAAATTTACGCTTACTTTAAAGTGGTGTTGATGAACAATGATTTTCAAATGAAAATGTTTGTTATGGTGAAAATGATGAATAGGTCCATGGTGGCGTTCTTCATGTTGCCATTGTCCCATAACCATAGAATTCAACACAATAGTATTACCATGATGTTTTTGTCTTGGATTTAAGTGGAGGGCTATGTCATTTCCGACAAACAATTCGACAGCAAATGAGCTAAATTTTTTCAAACTTTGACAAGAGTTTTGATGAAAAACTCCTACCCAACAGCGCCATCAAAGGCCATGCCATGAATTTCAATTTCCGATCCATCACGAATATGATGAACTGGGGTGGAAAATGGGACTGGCTAATAAATTAATTTATAAAGATTCTTTAGTAATAAATAATCTATTTTTGGGGTGGGCAAAAATCTAACGGATTTACCAAAAAATTTTGTACAAGGATAGTGGTGTAGTCAGAATTTTTTATGGGGCCTTTTTTATATCCGACATTATTGAATTTGAAAAATGTTTTTGGTTATTGAAACGAAAACCCTGATACATGTTTTCATTTCAATAACCTAAAACTTTTCTTCAACCTACTTTTTTCTATTTTTTATTGAATCATTAACGTTGCCTGAATAAATTGTATTTGTTTATTGAAACAATTAAAACGAATTTTGTATGAAATTTTAAAAAGTTGAAGAAAGTAGGCTGAAGAAAGTAGGTTGGAGAAAAAGTTGAAGAAAGTCCTAATGCCAAATTTTTGTCGAATTTTTTGTCGCTAAGCGATGAATTTGGATGAAAATTGAAGAATGTTTTCCATTCTCAATGTCTGTGTCACTAGGGGGAGAGGAAAAAATTTCAATTATGGATAGGCCATTTTCTTAGAACTTACTGGATTTTCGAAACGCATTTTTTTCTAAATCAAAAAAACAGAGAATAAAGTGCAGGAATGAAATTGACAAGACCAGCTAGTCAAACAGAGCTCCTTTCTAAGCAAATACAAAAGGATTATTTGATTCTCTTTTATGGTTTTCTTCAAACGATCATCTCGTCTGTATGATTGTTTCCTTATCACTCATCGCGTGCTTGTTCGTGCGCATCGATTTTTTTATTTTAATATGTGCGTACTGATGATTCATCTTAAATTTCAGTTGAAGAATGACGTTAGTGTGGGTGTATGAAAAGAAAAATTTTATTAGAAAAAAATTTCATAATACACCAAGATCAATAAAAGCTTAACTTTGTCTAAAAATTTAAAATCTTGTTAAGCACAAATAAAACAGCAAAGGTATGAATTTTGTTGTGGTTGGCACTGTTGGCACTACTTCAAGGTCGAAATTAGTTACGAGTCATTCAGTGATTACCATGATATAGCGCTGCCAAGGCTACGGCATCATCGGCACTATCAAGGATTCGGTTCCCCCTTGCATAAAAAGATTTTTAGCAACTCCATCACCCGCGTCTGGGGGCCGTACTGGAAAAGTCTTGTAGTGAATCTTAATTTGTGATCCGCACGCTGGAGGATCACAACAATGGCGACTAGGATGAGATCTGAATAGAGATAAAATAATTAATGTTGTACAAGATACTCCAAAAACATAAGGATTTTGTAATTTAAGATACTCCCTGTATTTTTGGAGTATCTTAAATTACAAAATCCAAGATCTCAAAACTTTGTTTATTTCAGCACACCATCCCTTGTGCAAATTTTTCAGATATTGCCTCTTAAATTTTATCTCTGCCTGAATCTTTTCGGCATTTTCCGCGCCATGCTTGTATATATTTATTGATAAAAATTTATACAACACAATCTATAATATCATGCTAATCTTCTAATGGGTTTAGCAACTTGTTGCATTCTCTGTGAAGATACTGTTGTAACACCACCAATTTGATTTTTTCTGCAAATGATCATTTTTAGCAACATTTTCCTAGCTATAGAGTTAAAAGTTAGTACAACCAAAGCATCTATCGTGAACAGTATAAAATTTGTATACATTATAGCAAAATAAACAAATTCATTGCTAAGACCAAGTGGTTCAGATAAGGATGGTAAATTGTCGAAGGAAAAACTTTGTGCTCCAAATGCACTGCAAATTATAGCGCTCTAAAAAAATATGTGAATTTAGCTTGGTCGATGGAAGATGGTGCTATTAAAAGAGGTGCCACCAATGCCATTGAAGTCCTATCTCCGAAAAAAAATTTTTTCCAAATTGGCTGATTTTTGGTACTTGGGGGTTTTCGGGCACGAGAAATCGATTGGCGCAAGCCCCGAGTTCCGAAAAATTTTCATGGCCCCTATTGGGGCAGTGGTGAAAACATGTAACATGTTTTCATCACTGACCCGATAGGGGGTCATGAAAATTTTTTCGGAACTCGGGACTTGCGCCAATCGATTTCTCGTGCCCGAAATCCTCCAAGTACCAAAAATCAGCCATTTTACGAATATATAAAAATTATAGAAATTCGATTTATATTGGAGGAGATATACAGCTTTCAAAATCTTGTCTCATCGGTGGGACAGCTGGCACTAAGGGGTTAATATTGTCGTCCAGATTGTCATTGTTATACCTATGTCATTTGCAAATCGGCAAATTTTGCCGAACTTAGTATATTTTCCAATCGTATTTTTAAACACGATTGCTTTCATTGGCTTACTTGGATTCGCTTTTATTTTAACTTTGAATCGGTTTATGATTTTTTCTTCTCCAAAATTAAATTTATTTGTTTTTAATAGTCAGAGAATTTATTGGCAAGTATCTAGTGTAAAACGAATTTTTATTAATATTTTTAGGGTAATACTTATAGTTTGGGTGTACACGATTTGCTTCTCGTGCACATTACAATTTAGTGGTTGTGTAAAGGTTTTTAACACACAAGGTAAACATTAAGTTAATCATGAGAAATACATGCCGTAGTCAGAGAGGGCGAGGGGCAGTGGAAGGGTTGGAATTTATCCGGATTTCCTCGAAGGAATTCTGGGGAAATCTGGAGAATGCTTGGGAGTTCTGGGGAAATCTTTTTATCCAGAATTATTTGGTTTAAAAAGACGTTTCTCCACTTTCAAGCCTCATTGGTGCAGTGACAAAGCAGCGGCTTCGTCGTCACAAGGTCGCGGGTTCGAATCCCTTGGATTTGGTTTCAAAATTAGCCAATTTGGCTCCAAGCGGGATTCGAACCCGCGACCTTGTGGCCATGAAGCCGCTGCTTTGTTACTGCACCAACGAGGCTTGAAAATGGAGAAACGTTTTTTCAAACCAAGTAATTCTAGGGAAAAGATTACTCCAGAATTCCCGAGGAAATCCGGATTTATCCAATTTCCCTGGGACTGGATAAATCCGGATAATTCTATTTCCCAACCCTGGACAGTGGCGTAGGCAGAAGAGTCGGCTAGGGGGGGGGGCACTTACACAAAAGGGTCATTTTTTCCTAAAAACAGGACTCTTATGATTAGGGATTTTTTAAATTTTAGCCCACTAGGGGGAGGCATCTGTCCTCTTCCACCCACTTGCCTACGCCACTGGCGAGAGGTAAGAGGGTAATCACCGAATCATACAGGATGGCCCAAATACCCACCCACCCCAATTCAAAAATTAAAAGTCAATGATTTGAATTTACAAGCGACCGATAAATCGTGTCGATACTCCGAATCAACTTATCAGTCCCAATATTTTGATCGCTAGCAAGAGAGCTTTTTTAAAACTATAAATTTTAGAAATGAGGTTAGAATTTGGATGCAATAGCAGCAATTTTCACCAGGTAATCAAAAATCATGTTAACTATTCAAAAAAAAATTATGGAAATTCGATTTATATTGGAGGAGACAACTGCGCCATGAATGCAACATTGTATTCCCTTCAGACAAAATACATAAGCTGAAAAAGCAAAATAAAAAATTGAATTTTTTAATTTTTCAAAGGGGTACCCCCATGATCTAGGTGTCTTTTTCCTTCTCTCACCGAGCTCTTTCCAAAAATCGATTTATGACGAAATTTTCGATCCTCCTAAGGTTTTTCTAGGCGCTGAACATGAATCCGCCGTTATTTGTTGTCTTAGATCTCAGGAATATGGTCAAAAAATGATTTACAAAGAGGTACCCCATACAAGGTAAAACCCCCGTTTTTGGGGTTTCAACACCTTGTGGGGTACCTTCCCGTGGTCAAAATCAAAAAATTCCTTCGGATTCGAGTTCCCCATGCCGAAAAACCCCCAGTACAAAAAATCAGCCAAATTGGAAAACTTTTTGAAAATTCGATTTTTTTACCCCTTGGGATAAAAAAATCGAATTTTCAAAAAGTTGTCCAATTTGGCTGATTTTTTGAACTGGGGGGTTGTTTTCGGTATGGGGAACTCGAATCCGATTTTGTCATATAAAGTTTTTACGAATAAAAAGAGTATAAAATCTAAATTATTGAATGAAAAAACTTAATTGTGGTTTGGAGAAGCCTTTAAATTGAATTCCCTCGATATAGTGACATCCCCCTAAAATTCGATATAGTGACACTCCCTTAGAGGTGTCACTATATCGAGGAAGCACTGTATTTTCATAAAACTACCCCTATATGGCTCTGTGACCAATTGAACTTTTTAGAGTTGCCAAAGGATTTCCTGCAAAATTGCATGAACTAGTCTTATTCTTCTCTGTTGCAGCTTTTCCATTATCGAATGGCAGTGTTATACTTTTCTCGGTAAAATTTCCCTCCAAAAACTGTGAATGACCTTTTTTAGCATTTCAATGCATTTGCCACATACAACCTCTTTGATAACAAACCCTCATTGCTAAACGACAAAGATGTATTTTCCCAGGTCTACCCAAAAGATTTGGCATCAGGCGTTCCAGAAAATCGTGTATCCGATGATTTTTATATGTTGTTCACAAAAAGATAAATGCTCATTTTTGGAAATAGTGGAGCTCGGATTAATCACGCCTAGAACGTGGAAATATAGGAAATTTTTAAATTATCGGACCCGACCAGGATTTAAAACCGGACCTTCTGGCTACCGTCCAAGAGCACTACCATTGTGCTACTGAGACCTACAACTAATCACAGTGTGAGTAGTGGAACATACACCGTCAAGTATTCACCAATTAACAGGCATCAGTTGTAGGTCTCGGTAGCACAATTGTAGTGCTCTTGGACGGTAGCCAGGAGATCCGGATTCGAATCCATGTCGATCCGAAAACTTTTGTCTAATTTAAAAATTTCCTGTAAATAAATGTGATATATATATAACGATTTATTCTATTTATATATGGGCAATACCGCTATTCTCTGCACTCCTCGTCAATTTGAGGACAAATTGAGGAAAGTTAATACTTTTGTAAGACAATTTTAAGGTCAAGAAATGCTCCGCGCGTTACCTTTGAAAATTTTTCGCGCCTCAAAATTAAGTCCATCTTGTAGTGATGTTCAAAGTGATAATGATAAAAAGGTGTGATAAGATAGTGCATTTTGATAACAGTGATAACGTTATTTTTGTGATAACGTTATCACTAATGATAACTCCAAAAAAGCTAAAGTAGAGATGCTGGTTAACGCTTAATTAGCTTAAAAGGTCATCTCATTCAAAGATCACTTTTCGATCAGAAAAGTGAATCTTTGATAAGCGCAACATACGCCAACATCATGAAGATCCGACGAAGCTGATAACTTGAAGAAGACTCTCAACGTTGGATCATACTCAATCCTGCCAATGAAGCTTATACAGAAGAATCTGTATGCTTAACCGAGCGAAGTATATGTGTTGTAGCCGATCCAGACTTTCAGCCGAGTCTGACTCGGCTAGCCGATCCAGACTAAAGTCTCGGTCGGCTAGCCGATTCAGACTGAAGCCGAATCAATGCGACTAGCTAGCCGATCTGGACTAAACAAAGTTCTTTTTGCATCCAAACAAGTTTCTATATTGTGCGAAAGGCTTAGGCTTACGCTTAGGCTTTAGGCTTAGGCTTAGGCTTAGGCTTTAGGCTTAGGCTTATGCTTATGCTTTAGGCTTAGTGGCTTAGGCCTTAGGCTTAGACCTTAGGCTTAAGCCTAAGCCACTAAGCCACTAAGCCTAAGCCTAAGCCTAAGCCTAAGCCTAAAGCATAAGCCTAAGCATAAGCCTAAGCCTAAAGCCCAAGCCTAAAGCCTAAGCGTAAGCCTAAGCCTAAGCCTTTCGCACAATATAGAAACTTGTTTGGATGCAAAAAGAACTTTGTTTAGTCCAGATCGGCTAGCTAGTCGTCATTGATTCGGCTTCAGTCTGGATCGGCTAGCCGATCCAGACTCATTCTGGCTAGTCGTCACTGATTCGGCTTCAGTCTGGATCGGCTAGCCGACCGAGACTTTAGTCTGGATCGGCTAGCCGATCCAGACTCATTCTGGATCGGNTCAGTCTGGATCGGCTAGCGAAATTTTTTCAGTCTGGATCGGCTAGCCGAGTCAGACTCGGCTGAAAGTCTGGATCGGCTACAACATATATAATAAACGGTGCGTGAGAAAATTTTGAAAAACACATAGCCCGTCAACCTTTTTTCCCAAAATATAAAAGAAATCATGCGATTTCTTTTTTTGATTTTCCCAAAGTCTTTGAAAAACACGACGCCAGCCACAAATCTTTTCCCCCAAAACATAAAGAAACCGTGTGATTTTTTGTGATTTAACAATTTTCTCAAAGTCTTATGTTCTTAGAGAACTCTATGACTATTGAAAACAAGTGTAAATCAAACTTATGAAAAATAATTTTTCTAAGAAAGTACGGGAGTGTGTCAAAATTACGTTAACATTTTGTGCTAATTTGCTCTTAGACTTTATCAAGAAAGATAAATGGCCTGCACCATCTCCAGATTTGAACCCTCTTGATTACTCAATTTTAGCATTATTGAGGGTCGGCACAGGTTTGTTCATTCTATCGTACAACGGCACACAAGCTATCGTATGAAGTCATCGTACGATCGTAAAATTAACATAAAAGTACGATGAAATCGCCACAAGATGTCGTACGATCGTACGACGCAGTACGATGGCATCGTACGAAATTTCGTCGTACTCGTACGATAGCTTGTGGCCATTTTGTCCGACGTACGAGTGTATTTTACACTCGTACGATACCGTCGTACGATAGCTTTTGCCGTTGCTTGTGACCGTGCGATAGCTTGTGCCGACCCTGAATCTGAAGTATAGTTGTCGTTCGTTCCAGTATTATCGATAAAGAAACAAAAATGACCAACCACATTCGATTCAAAGCATTTTTTATTTTAACAATAAAGATACACTCTATAAAAGATTTAAACCTTGACCAATACTTCTTTGAAACCATGCATGTTTTTCGTAAATTTCGCGACAGTTTTGGTCGACACAATACACAATAGGTCCATCGACCGACCACGATGTCGAGCGAAAAGGCGACAAAAGCCCCAAAAAATTTTCAGAAGAAGATGTGCAGAGGTTACTCAAGATTTTCAGGTTGGATTTTAAAGTATACAACGTTAAAAAAATACAGCTGTCGACGGAACAAGAATCTGTCAATGCAGTTGTTTCCCAATACCTAAAAACAATAAGCGATCCTGCCATCCAATTGTGGATCCACTTAAGACACAGTCTCTGTAAAAATCACCCATTGGTACAATCGTTGCGGGCCAAGGGTCAGGGATTTTTTTTGTGTCCAATAAAATTGATAGGATATTGGTCCCTGATCACGAAATCGAGAG
>OZJO01010720.1:0-15546 GCA_900406225.1 Acrobeloides nanus
ATGATCTTTCCGAATATATCATTTTTTCATATGATTGTAACTGATTGGACTGATCCTTTAAAGGAATTTTTAGGGCATAACTTTCGTCACGTAACTTTCGCCACGTTCGTGTCAATATACAGGGTGATCAATAATTTACTCACGTATTTAAAAAGCTCGCCAAAAATCGAGTTTAAGTCCATTTCAGTCGCCAAATAGCTCATTTGATAGCCACCATCACCAAATTTTTTTAGCAAAAAAAATTACGGAAAAGAGCACATTTTCGAGATTTTAGAGCCAAAATACTGAAAATTAGCACGTTTTCACACACCCCAAATATGGCAATTTTCAAAAAAGCCCTAAAACGTTTCAAAACGCCTATTTTTTGCACAAGGGAACCTTACATGACGGAGAGAAGGTTACGGCAAGAGTCGAAATTTAAAAAAGTCAACAATCGACTCAGATCGACTAACAAGGGACCTTTTAGACATGTAAAATCGATTTTTTTTAAATTTTGGCAGGAAGTTGTTGGGAATATTTTACTTGTTATAAATATGTTTTTGGTTTGGGTGTCTGAAGCTTCGTTGTGGAGAAAAATGAAAAATAATAAAAAATCAATGCAAAAAAATTTAAGCACAAGGGAATCGAACCAAACGTCTTTCGACTGTCAAACAGCCAATTGCCACTCGTCCATACTTAATTAAATTTAAACATCTTAACAAAATAATATCAAGTTGTAGTTGTATAAAGTATTCGTGCCAATATCTTTGCAACGAAGCTTCAGACACCCAAACCAAAAACATATTTATAACAAGTAAAGTATGCCCAACAACCTCCTGCCAAAATTAGAAAAAAATCGACTTTACATGTCTAAAAGGTCCCTTGTAAGCTCGTCAGCGCTTCAAAACGAGTACCATATCATAGGGTTTGTGGTTTTGACCCATGGTCTAGTAGCTAACGTGCTTTCTCTCATAAGGAGCGGGTTCGGACCCTCTTCCACAGTATTTTTTACTATGGGCATCCCTGTGTGGTCGTTGGTCAGATCAAAATCAAAAGACTCCTGATTCGTGATCGCTATAGCCGAAAACCACAGAGTGAAAATAAATTAGGCGTTTTGGAACGTTTTAAGGGTTTTTGAAAATTGATCATATTTCGGGTGGGCATCCCTGCGTGGTTGTCGGGATGAGGTTAAAGCACCGAGCTTTGGGACAAAGGGGGACCGACAAACTTTTTTTAATCAAATTTTTAATTTTTGTTTGCATAACATTATAGCTCGTAAAGTGTTGAGTAACTTTTGTTTTGGGGTCCCATCAGATTCGTTCATTGGTTGGAGATTGACCCAGTACCAAGTTGAAGACCAGGCATTTTTTGGTCTTACAGGTAACCCAAACTTCAAAAAATTCTATCTTTTCAAGGATAAATCGTTTTGACCTGAAATCTTTTTTATTTTTCAGGGCTACACACGCGCTACGTTTCTATACACTTTCCATAGTCGGTGGACTTCAGGAAAGTTTTCTGGTTAAGTTTGAAGGAGTATGCCTATACATTTTTATACCTGTGAGGACCTCCACATTTTCACAAAAATTGGTCCATCTCAACAAGAGAATTCCAGTACATTCTAATTTTTGCATATGTCAAACCTCTCAACTAGCTCAACAAAACTAAGTAATAAAAATTTCAAAATTTTAGTTGTTAGGGGTCCACTCGAGCCTTTGAAGATGGTGGTGCTGAAGGAGGTCAAAAATTAAAAATTCTTTAGATTAGCGAAATTTGCCATAATTTATATATTTTCGAAAAATTCATGAAAAATGGAGCATTTTTTGTTTTTACAGTAAATTCTAAATCGTTATAGTTGTCGAGATAATCGCGTTTGAAGTTTGCAATTTTTGAGTTGCGATTTTGAATTTTAAAAATTTTTGAATTCCCGCCAATCCCTGATTTTCAATTTTGGCGGGAATTCAAAAATTTTTAAAATTCAAAATCGCAAACTTCAAACGCGATTATCTCGACAACTATAACGATTTAGAATTTACTGTAAAAACAAAAAATGCTCCATTTTTCATGAATTTTTCGAAAATATATAAATTATGGCAAATTTCGCTAATCTAAAGAATTTTTAATTTTTGACCTCCTTCAGCACCACCATCTTCAAAGGCTCGAGTGGACCCCTAACAACTAAAATTTTGAAATTTTTATCACCCTGTACATATTTATTGCAAATCAGACAACTCAATTAGTCTGAAATTAAATATGTTTATTGACACGAAAGTGGCAAAAGTTNATCACCCTGTACATATTTATTGCAAATCAGACAACTCAATTAGTCTGAAATTAAATATGTTTATTGACACGAAAGTGGCAAAAGTTACGTAGCGAAAGTTATAGTGCCAATTTTAGACCGTCTCGGATATATTCGTTATTACTGCCAGGCCAAGATCGAACGGGCTGGTTTTTTGAAGTTTGATAAGACCATTATAAGACCGTTTACAATCATCCCTCATTTTGACTTGAACACGGTTTCAAATATCGACGCTGCGATCCAAATTGAAGGTAGTAAGTATATTGGCGTATTGATGTTTAAACATGGGAGAATTCATATTAAGGTAATTTATTCGAAGGATAAGTGTCAGAACTTTAAAAAAATCAAACAAGGTCTTGTGGAGCCTAATAGGAATGCAGTGATGCTCTAGAGCTAAAGGGGCTAATTCGACTATTTTCAGATGTGATCCTAACTTTGGGTTTCGAGCATCAGCTGTGCACTCCACAACGAATTTGACACCATAACATATAGGGTCAAAAATATTACTTTCAATTGTTAGATCTTTTAGGTAACTCTTCCAAAAAGTGGATATGTCCCTGGAGAAACTATTTCAGCTAAATTTGAAATTGATGATATATCATCTAAAGAAATTGAGCGAATCAATNATCTTTTAGGTAACTCTTCCAAAAAGTGGATATGTCCCTGGAGAAACTATTTCAGCTAAATTTGAAATTGATGATATTTCATCTAAAGAAATTGAGCGAATCAATTTGGTTCTTGTAGAATTAACTATATATGAAGGAATGTGCGAGCGAAATGACCACATCGATACTGCGTATGATACTCGAGTGGTTAAAAAAACTTCACAGGTATAGAATCTTGTCGAAAATTCATTTTGTATGTTTGAAAAAAATCTCTTGTCTTGAGCATGATTCGAGTCTAATGCCTTTGGCATTTAGGATCAAATCTCGATGACTGATGTACAAATGCCCCTCAGGAAGGAAAAAGTTCGAAAATGGCTGATCGAGAGGTCTTGTAGGTCAACTGGTAGAGAATCAGCCTTAAACATGTAAAAGTTCGCTGATGGTTGCGGGTTCGAGTCCCGCCAGGGCCTCAAATATTTTGCCTCATTCTAAAATCCGTTCTCAAGGGTTTTTTTCAGAAAAAAGTTGATTAAAATACGAAAGAAGAGAGAATCAACTTAGAACGCTGAACTAAAGTCCATCGTTACGACTAGAGTAGAATTTGGAGCGGTTACTCCAAAGATTCCTAGTTCGGTGGTACTGGGCTTGTCTCAGGCACCCCTCAAGGCTGGTTCAAACCCCGCTTGAAGCCAAAAGATTTTGCCTAGTAGTAACGTCTCTTCAGATGGCTCTCTAGAATGCTTGGCATTACACCATTAGATAAAAACTTGTCAAACCTTTCTTCTTGACCTCTACCATCTTATACCATTTTAGGCTATAAATTGTCCAGCCAACAAATCTGCAGAATATATGGCGAGTTTACAAATTCCACCAGTCGTACCTAGTTTTAATTGTTGTCCGGTAATCAAAGTGTCATATAATCTAGAGGTTGAACAAGATTTTTATTTTCTAACTTGTAATTGTTTTAGGTCATAGCGGTTGCGAAAGGACTTGTTAATAACGAACTATGTGTTAAATTTCCTATTTTAATCGGCACTATTCCTGTATTTCAACAAAATGTTGTTCCGTTGCCAAGCGCACCAGCGTTTTGGACTCCTCCGCAGCCGTGTGCACCTCCGAATGAAATTAGTAAAAAACCTCGTTATGGTAAAAAAACAACATTTTCTAGATGGTCCACCGCCTTCTTATATGGAGTCTATGTTTGGAAATGGTGCACTAAAGCTCGTCGATGAAGAGCATGAATCACATATTGGATTTAACCCAATCTATATTTATTATAAAAACTTCGGACATCTAAACGAATCGAATGCTGCAGGGAGTAGTATGCGGGCATCGACCCAATATGATGAGAAACAAGCAATAGAAGAAATTTTGCATTTTTAAATAATCTATTCATTTTATTTGTATCGTATATCGTAATATAAACAAAAATTAATAACAATCTATAAATGCAGGCATCTCGAGACCCATTGAAAACGTTTTCTTGACCCTGGTTCAGGGAAAGGATACGTATTTACGTAAATAACTTGATTTTCGCTTCAATACACCGATTTCTTCCCTGAATCAGGGTCAGAGAAGCGTTTTCAAGGTTCGAGAATGAGCGCAATAAATTCCTTGCATAAAATTACTCCTAGACAGCCAGTTTTCCGGTTGTCTTTTCAAAATAATTTACATTTTCGCTTCAATACACACATTTCTTCCCTGAATCAGGATCAGGAAAGCGTTTTCATGCTTTGGGAATATGCACATTCGGTTCTCCGCTCGTCGATGATGTAAAATTACCCCTAGGCAAAATTTTTTTATCCGTTTTTGGACAAAGCAAAAAGAATTGGCTCCGAGCCGGATCGAACCCGTGGGCCCAACGTAGCTTGACTTGCCAGATCGGATGAAATCGCTCATAACTGGGGTCGGGAAGTTTCTATAATATCTCTTCTTGAAACAAACTATACCATTGTGCTACCGAAACCTACAACTGATGCCCGTTAATTGGTAAATACTTGACGGTGTATTTTCGGGTGATGTCTAAATTATTTTTTTTCAGATTATGTAGTCAAAAAATATTTAAGAATTTTTTATCAGCGCTCTAAGAGTAGACAATGGGTGTAAATCGATAAAATTGCAATGAATCAAGAAAATAATAGCTAATTTAAGAAATTTTATCGCAAAATACGTCATAAGGTCACTCTGTTACCGATTTTATGACATCAACTGAAAAAATTTCAAACATTTTTTATATAACTTCAACTTTAAAAAATTGAAAAAATAACAAACGTTCACATTAGGAAACCCTCCCCTCATACAATTTTTTTGCCGTTGGGTCAATTTTCAAAGGGGGGATTCATATCATAGGTTCCAAACAAGGGTGGAGATGGGGGTCTAATGATAGATTGGGTCCCAAAAAGTGAACAATTTACCTTGGTCTCTCTATTTTTTTTGTTGAAAAAATTTTTGGGCAAAAACATAAAGGGACCAAGAAGATTTTTTTCGATTTTTTCAAAAAGTTTTCAAAAATGCCGGGTTGGTTCCTGTTTTTGACCTTTTTGCCAGGTGGGTTAGGAGGGTAGACTCTCCCCGTTTGGGCATCTGTGCTTCATATATGCACAAGGGGGAGGGGGTGCTGCATCCCCTCACTTCGTCGTATCGAGCGATCAATTCGTATTCGACCGGAATTCGTATTTGGCCGGCGATCAATTCGTATTCGACCAACTTGCACTCCCCCTGCTTGTACATGTATGGCTCAGTGTTAAGTCGCTGGACGTTGGCTCGGAAAGTCACTGATTTATACCCACTTGGGGAGAATTGTTTTTGCTGTTGCTTAAAAATTTAATTTTAAGCTAATTTTTGAAGTTTTTTCATCATTCTGTTCCCCTTCACTCGGGAAGCCGTTACTAGTGAGAGAGGCGCGATGGCGATAGAAGCGAGCCGTCGCTTCGTGCTCCGAGCACCGATAGGCACATCCAGTTTATGATCTATTCCCCGCCTAGAAAAACCTAAGAATCGACGGTTTTCTCATAAAAATCCGAAAATGTTTTATTTTCGCTTCAATACACCGATTCCTTCCCTGAATAAGGGTCAAGGAAGCGTTTTCAAGGTTCGGGAGTGCGCATAATCGATTCCCCACATAAAATTACCCCTAGAGGGTCACTTGTTAAAAAATTTTCTACCCGGCCCTATTTTGGACCCCCTTTTCACGAAGTGACTACAAATCGGACCCCCTTTAAGGGAGAACCAAGAAAAAAAAGTGAAATTGTCGAAATTTTTTTGACATGAATCACTTTCCTATTGTCTCTGGATGAAAATAAAAAAAGAATTATCGAAAACGGATTTATTTGAAAACAGTTATGATCATTTTTTAGCGTAAAAAAATTTGGTCCACCTTGTATATTTATAAGTTGAAAATCCGAAAAGACTTTTGCACCAACCTAATAACTAAGAGAGAGAAACAATTGAATTATCCTAAAACATTAAACGCGCTATGTGTGTCTGTCTGTTTATCTGTTTGTTCTATTTCCGTCACCTTAAGTCCAATTCCATTACGGCCTATACCAATCGATAGGCTCGATGAGAGAAGAAAAATGATACCAAAATCATGGGGATACCCTTCAAGGAAAATTTTTTAGCCCCATATTATGTTTTAACGTAAGATTATAATGCAATTTTGTGAGTACTTTTATAAGCCAACGTGTTCGAGTGGCGAAGATGCTCGGCTCGTAAAAATTGATCTCAGGTTCGATTCCCTTCAGTGTCAAAAAGTTTTTGCCCTTGAAAAAATTTTAAAAAATCGGTTAAAAAGGCGCTCGAAGCGGGAAATCTCCTCTCCGAGCGCGATAGCGCTCGCTTCCCCAGTTTATATTTTTTTATCGCACATCTATTCAATTGATTGTTCTGATGAAGAATGAGATTTTTATTTGAAATTAAGCCACGATGCTCTTATTGAGGGCATCAGATATCACAAAGGAATTCATATGATTTGTTAAATTAAAAATCAGTGAACTAAAATTTCACTTTCTATCTCATTTTTTAAAATTTTCTTAAATTTGCTTAAAGGGGGTGTACTTTGTAGCCGCATCTCGAAAAAATTTACTTTCACAAAAAGACCTTATTAGGGGTAATTTTATACGCAAAATCGATTGCAAGCACCCCCGAAGCGTGAAAACGCCATTTTAACCATGTTTTAGTCAAAACATCGATTTTTGGTTAATATATGTGGTTAATATAGTTAAAGGGGTGATTTTTTCACTCTTCGGGAGTGCGCGTAATCGATTCTCCGCATAGAATTACCCCTAAAATGATCATTTTAGAAAAAAATTTTTTCATGAAATAGTCCATAATTTATACCATCTTTAAAGGTCCAAAGTAGGGTCGAGTAGAAAATTTTTTTGAATTTTTTTAACAAGTAACCCTTTAGGGAAATTTTATGCAAGGAATCGATTGCGTCATCGAAAAATTCTGAAAAATTTTTCCGAGGTGTTGGGGTTAAAACTTATAACCCCTAATTTTGACGCAATTTTTTCAAGTTTTTGACCCCGGAAAAAATTTTCAGAATTTTTCGATGCGCGCAATCGATTCCTCGTATAAACTTACTCTTAAAGGGGGGACCACTTTAGGGCCAGATCTCGAAAAAATTTTTTTTCTCCAAATTGGCTGATTTTTGGTACTCGGGGGTTTTCGGGCATGAGAAATCGATTGCGCGCATCGAAAAATTCTGAAAAAATTTTTCGGAGGTCAAAAACCCCCAAAAATAATTTTGTTGGGGTTAAAACTTACAACCCCTAATTACAAAATCATTTTTAGGGGTAATTTTGTGCGAGGAATCGATTGCGCGCATCGAAAAATTCTGAAAAAATTTTTTAGGGGTCAAAAAATTGAAAAAAATGCGTCAAAATTAAGGGTTATAAGTTTTAACCCCAACAAAATCATTTTTAGGGGTAATTTGTGCGAGGAATCGATTGCGCGCATCGAAAAATTCTGAAAAAATTTTTCGGAGGTCAAAAACCCCCAAAACTAATTTTGTTGGGGTTAAAACTTACAACCCCTAATTTTGACGCATTTTTTTCAATTTTTTGATCCCCGAAAAATTTTTTAGATTTTTTCGATGCGCGCAATCGATTCCTCGTACAAAATTACCCCTAAAAATGATTTTGTTGGGGTTAAAACTTATAATCCCTAATTTTGACGCATTTTTTTCAATTTTTTGACTCCCGAAAAATTTTTTCAGAATATTTTGATGCGCGCAATCGATTTCTCGTGCCCGAAAACCCCCGAGTACCAAAAATCAGCCAATTTGGAGAAAAAAAATTTTTTTCGAGATTTAAAGGGGGGGACCCTAGAGTGGTCCCCCCCCTTTAAAGGGTCACTTGTTAAAAAAATTTTCTACTCAACCCTACTTCGGACCCCCCCCCCTCTAATACCAATTCTCTCGTTATAGTTAAGACATATTAACGAAAAATCGATGTTTTTACTAAAACATGGTTAAAATGGCGTCTTCACGCTTCGAGAGTGCTTGCAATTGATTTTTCGTATAAAATTACCCCTAATAGGGTCTTTTTTGTGAAAATAAATTTTTTTTCGAGATGCGGCTACAAAGTACACTCCCCTTTAAAATTTTAAAATTAAAATTACTTTTTTTAATTATAATTTTTTTAGAAAGAATAAATTCAATCATGTGGTCTTTAACAGCGATTCTTTCAATTTTCCTGATAGCCACAATGGCCCAACTAACTTCAACAGCCTCGGATAATAAACTAGAGCTAGATGTTAAAAATGACAATAAAACTTCTGAGATTCCAAAGACATTTTTGGAACGTGAGTTGATAGTTTCAAGATAGATATTTAGAAAATTTTGTTATTAGGCTGTAAACTTTCCACGAAAACTATCAATGAAGTTTGTCAAATAGGACAAATCTACAATTGTGAAAATATCAATGAAGATGCGTTATGTCCCAATGGATATGTTCGGCACAGAGAAAATTGTGTTGTTCCAGATTGCAAGAGAAAGTATAAAATTTACACTCTGGAGTCTAAAATTTCTAGTCCCACCTTGGTTTAAAATTATTATCTCCTTCTTCCACAAAAAGCTCTTTCTAATTGTTGATCAACGTAAGACACCGGGCTAGGGTCTCGGTATCCAACTCTTCTCAGGCCTCCTTGATGCAGTCTTTCAATTCATCCAGGTTCGCTGACATTCCTCTCGAGTACACCTTCTGTTTCAACCAGGCCCCAAAGGTGGTAGTCATATGGGCTTACGTCGGGTGAATATCCGGGCCATTCACTGAGGCGGACGAACTGTGGCGCTCGCTCTTCCAGAAATCTTTAGTGTCTTTGCTTGTGTGTCGGCGCGCCACCTTTCTGGTACAAAAAATTCCCATCCGGATACACTTCTTCTCATGCGGGCAGAATAACTTCATCGAGCAGTTCAATGTAACGTTCCAACACGGTCATTTTGAAGGCTAAATTTGCAATTTCAGTGATATGAAAGCATTTTCAAAGATTTTCGACGCGCGCAATTGATTTCTCGCATAAAAATACTCCTAATAGGGACAGTTTTGACAAATTTTCGCAAAAATCGAAAAATTTCGGGCTTTTGGGGCCACCATGTAATAACAAACGAAGAGAATTTTCTGCTTATATATGTTAGCGTCCAATCTGAGAATTTGGTCAGGGGCCTATGATTATCGGAGAATTTTTGGCCAAACATGGAATTTTACGTTAAAATGAATTGTGTATTGACACGAAAACTTGCAATCATGGAATAAAAATAAGGCCTCCTCGAATTCTACATATTCCAATCAACTAAAAAAATGAGTAGTTGAAATACTTTTCAGTTTACTGATATGTATAATTTGGTCAATATAACTTGGTTAAAAAATCATAGTTTGGTGTAAGACATATGGATCCTACTGTATCAGATAGGTCTGCTTGTTCAGGCCTATCTGAGATTCATCAGATAGGCTTAGGCCTATTTAGAATTCTCAGGTAAACCTGGGCCTATCTGGTAGAGCTGCTTGTTCAGGCCTGTCTGAGAATTATCAATATGCCTAGGCACATCTGATAATCGGAATCCTCAAATAATCCTCCGACATACATTTTTACCATAGAACCTTGCTAACATTTTGTTAATAATACTGATATTTTTTAGCCTCGAGGAAGACATCACTCGTCAACTCGAACGCGAAATGACAAGAGTTCTAATATTGGAAAAACGTATCTCTATCTTGAACAATATCACCGGCCAAACTGACGAGATGTTCAAGACCATTCAAGAATCTTTAATTGTGGAAATCACTGAAAATCTTGAAGATTAAATTAGAAATTTTAGTTTTAGCTGTTTTTATTTATATTTTAGTTTAAATAAAACATTTTGGTGCTGTCGACAATAGGTATCCCATGAAACTTTATGTATACCCAAACAAATTTATTAACAAATCTGACGAAGACCAAAACGAAACAACTATACAGAGTATTGGGTTCTCATCTCATCCAAAATATGCTGGACAATTTTCTTACCCTCATGATACCTACGAAATGTATACTGATATAAATAGATTGGAAGAAGTTCGGAGTTCCTTGCAAATGGCGCAGACTAGTCTTTAAAGTCCCCCAAGTAGTTTCAATTTCTTGTGTGTGTACTTGACGGTCCGTTGGGTCAACAAAATAAAGACGATGGTTGACCCAACGGTGGTCGTACTGCTTCTGAAGGGTTTGTATCCTCCATAAGCTGACCAGCCGTCAGATACGATAATACTTCCGGCCTCTATATTGTCAGCTATTATAAGCGAAAGTGTTGCAGCAGTACGATCGGCTACATTAAAAAGCTGGACTTTATTGGCACCCATTCTAACATCACGAACACCCAGTCGTACTGCCGGTTAAGCATGTGTCCCCTATTATACTTAGCTTTAAAATACTTAGTCTCATCAATTTCTACCACGATCCTCAACCCATCCAATTTCTCATTAGTTTGTACTCGTTGGGCTCATCCCTGAGTTAGACCACGGAAAAAGTCATTGAAGTCAATAACTGTATCTTTAGCTTTAACTTCTGTTTCTTTCATTATTGCTTCTAAGTTGGTAGATAGATGTTCAGATCATAGGTCGGCAAGATGGGGGGATCCCCGATGAGGTGGTCCCTCACCACCTCCATCAAAAAAACGACCTTTTTTTATCTTGAGGTAGTCTTCTGCACCCAATTTTTATGGACCACCTCATATGTTTGGCGGGGTCTATGTGTGATCACTCCTCAATTTTGGGCCCATGAGTGCGTGGTCTCCCCTCAATTTTGGGTCCGTGCGTGCGTGGGTTAGGGGGAAGGCTCCCCCCTTGCCGACCTATGGTTTAGACCAATAATAGGATATTTGAAGAATTTTATGAATAGATAGATTGGATTTTTTTTCATTGGATACCTATTGTCGACTAGCACCAAAAATTTTTAGTATTTTTTGGAAAGTGGGGGGAGGGGGGAACGAATCGTGATCATAATTTATAACATCTTTTTGTCAGTGATCGTATTCAGTGCCGTAATTTTGGGTCGACCCAAGAAAACTTTGAGAGCTGGGGGTAATTCCACCAATCAATGAATATTATTGCTGCGGTTAAAAAGTTCGTAGTTGGATCTGTGCCATAGGAATTCAACTTTATTCTCAAAAACATATCACAATAGTGGATAAACAACATTAAAGTATGAGCTTAGGTTAAAATTCGAAGCTTGTGAATTCGATGACCAAGGTGGCTCCACCATATTCATACCCGTGCCATCTCCATTCCAAGACCATGCCAAAACCGTCCATCCTTTTGTCTTTGCATAATTTACTAGTTGAGACACATTGGCTCCACCACTTCCGTGATCTTTTCCAAATTCTCCAACGATACAAGGGCGTCCAGCAGAAGCCAATTCATCTAGATCGGCAGTTGAAAGCCAACGATTGGCGCCTTGGTTCCAACCACCAGGGTAGATATGCGTAGAAAGGACTATGTTGGTGTCGTTGATTTTGGTGCCATAGGTTCCTTTGACAGCATCGGCAGCAGTTTTGGTTTCTTGACCCCAGCCAGGGATATCGATGATTATGCGGCCCGAATAGACCTGAAATGTACAGTTACGGTCAAATTTTACAACAACTTGTTTTCACCAAGAATCGTAATTTTCTTAGCATTTTCGGATTCTAAACAAGGGCACTAGGTCATTCCTTACCCTTACCGTTAATGACGGCCCTTACCGGTGGTTAACACTCCCCCACATCTTGATCACTTGTGTCTCTTTCTGACCAGTTTTTCACGCTGAACACGATGCTGCAAAAATTTTTTGAAAAAAATTCACTTTAGGGGGGTCTAAAGCCCCATCTGTACAGAGTATACCATGTTATATACATGTGACATTGTTTATATCGTAACTCATCATAACTTTTTTTCTATAAATGCGTTTCCCATAATTTAAAGCACGTTTTTATTGCCCACTGCTGCCCTTTTCAACGGCACCAAAACTATGTCCCAAGCATTTGTAGTTTTCGAGAAAAGTGACTCTTTTTTCTATGTTAATAACGCTTTTTGACCCCCTCAAAAAATCACTTTTTGGGTTCTAGCTCGAAATTTTCTTTCAACGCAGGTATCGAGTCGCACATAAAAATAAACTAGAGATTCTGGCCGAAATCCCTGACCAAATTATATTTCAAAAGGCGCGCATCCAAAAATGTAATAATCGCTAACAAAGTATTCATATAGAGTATATCATGTTTATACATGTGACATTGTTTACATCATAATTTTTTTCTATTAATGTGTTTCCTACAATTTGAAGCACGGTTTTATTGCCCATCGCTGCCCTTTTCAATATCACCAAAAATATGTCCTAAGCATTTTTAGTTTTCAAGAAAAGTGACTTTTTTCTCTTTAATATTAATATAACGCTTTTGGACTCCTCAAAAAATCACTTTTTGGGTTCTAGCTCGAAATTTTTCTTCTAATGCAGGAATCGAGCCGCACATAAAATAAACTAGAGATTCTGGCTGAAATCCCTGATCAAGTCATTTTTTGCTTTAGAAAAAAAATTTAAGCTAGAACCTAAAAAGTGATTTTTGAGGGGTCCAAAAACGTTCATGTATAAACATGGTATACTCTATATGAATACTTTGTTAGCGATTATTACATTTTTGGATGCGCATCTTTTGAAATATAATTTGGTCAGGGATTTCGGCCAGAATCTCTAGTTTATTTTTATGTGCGGCTCGATACCTGCATTGAAAGAAAATTTCGAGCTAGAACCCAAAAAGTGATTCTTTGAGGGGATCAAAAAGCGTTATTTTAATATTAACATAGAAAAAAAGTCACTTTTCTAGAAAACTACAAAAGCTTGGGACATAGTTTTGGTACCGTTGAAAAGGGCAGCAGTGGGCAATAAAAACGTACTTTAAATTATAGGAAACGCATTTATAGAAAAAAAGTTATGATGAGTTACGATATAAACAATGTCACATGTATATAACATGGTATACACAGAATCTCTAGTTTATTTTTATGTGCGACTCGATACCTGCGTTGAAAGAAAATTTCGAGCTAGAACCCAAAAAGTGATTTTTTGAGGGGGTCAAAAAGCGTTATTAACATAGAAAAAAGTCACTTTTCTCGAAAACTACAAAAGCTTGGGACATAGTTTTGGTACCGTTGAAAAGGGCAGCAGTGGGCAATAAAAACGTGCTTTAAATTGTGGGAAAAGCATTTATAGAAAAAAAGTTATGATGAGTTACGATATAAACAATGTCACATGTATATAACATGGTATACTCTGTACAGATGGGGCTTTAGACCCCCCTAAAGTGAATTTTTTTCAAAAAATTTTTGCAGCATCGTGTTCAGCGTGAAAAACTGGTCAGAAAGAGACACAAGTGATCAAGATGTGGGTGAGTGTTAACCCTTATCGGTGCATTCCTTACCCGGCCATTCTACATTTGTTTCACAAAAAGTGATGTTCTACAAAGTTGTTTGTAAAATCTCTATAGCAACTTTGTAGAACATCATTTTTCATGAAAATATTTCTGTGATGGAGAAACTGACTACAGACCGGTAAGGGATGGCCGCGTAAGGATCGACCGTAAGGGTAAGGGATGACCTAGTTCCCCCTCCCTGGGGTGTTACTAAATCGAGAGTTGACTGTAATGCCAAAATAGCATACTTGTCTAACAATCCTAATTGCCAAGTTATACGCCGTTGCATAATCATTAGCCGAAATATTATGATTACTCCACTCATTCATCAGATTAATCGTAAAGTCAGCACCCAGATTTTCATAATTTTGTATCCACCAATAAGCGGCACTTGCAAGCTCATTTGCATCGTTCGATCCTAATACAGCAGATTTATGATATGTAGCAATAACATTGTACCCATTGTTTCTAGCTTCAGTAATCCAAGTTTTCGCTTGATTAACACTGGTTGGTTCAATTTCGATTCGAACCGTTTTTATTTTATATTGCTTTTTCATCAAAGGCCATCCAAAACTCACATTTCCATTGTTATAATAAGAAGGTTGGAGATTAACTCCATTCGGTAAAATACCGGCTTGTGTAAGTATGAAAAAATTTATTGGCAACAATGACAAAATCCAGCTCGACAAAGGCATTTAGAAAAATAGAAAAGTATGAATAGCAATTTTCATTTACAATGATATAAAATAGATAACAAACACCAAAGCTCAAAGGGAACATTCTAATTTTTATAGCTGTTGTAAACTTTCATAGATAATTCAGATTCCTGCTGCAAAGAACTAGAAATTGCCTTACAATAGATAAACAAATTGAAATTTTAACCGTTGTTCCATTGTTTTTCTTCTAAAAATTTCTTCGCCAAATGTTCATTCTTCAACAATAATTGCAATTTTTAGTAAATAATTTATTTAAAGGGGGTCCAGATAATAGGTCAAACTCCGACAAAAAAATTTTTCTCGATATGACCTAATTTTATGTGAGGAATCGATTGCGAGCACTCCCGAAGCGCGAAAACGCCTCCTTCATCTTGTTCTCGTGAAAATATCGATTTGGGGGAGGGTGGATTCCAAATTTAAAGAAAATTCATGCGAAGTCTGGCGAACAAAAATTGTTGAAAAATCTACCTTTTCACGAAAACAAGATGAAGGAGGCGTTTTCGCGCTTCGGGAGTACGCGCAATCGATTCCTCGCATCAAATTACCTCTATATAGGTCATATCGAAAAAATTTTTTGTCGGAAATTAACCTATTATCTGGATCCCCTTTAGCAATTTTAAAATCAAAATTATCAATTTTTGACAGGGTTTCCATCTACATTTTTCAAAAATAAGACATCGGTCTCAAATAAGATTTTAGGGTAAAAAATAAGAATACAACAGAAAATTAATATCTCATTTATTTTCGCAATCCCAAAATTTTGTCCTATTTGGCGACCTTTTTTGGTTGACGATCTTCGCCATGGCGAAAATGGGGTTCGGTTCATAGGTGGGCAAAAAGAGAGAGAGGATGGTCCCATGCTGGGTCAAAAATTTTTCGAAAACCTTTTTTGGTCGACGCGCAGAGCGCGTCGAAAATTTAACATTTTTTGTTTAAATCATTGAGTTAAAGAATATCCCCGCAGGCGAAACATTTTTTGGAAAATGCTTGTTTTTAAGCTGAAAATGCTCAGAAAATTACATTTTTGGTGGAAAA
>OZJO01010726.1:0-71983 GCA_900406225.1 Acrobeloides nanus
AAAAAAAAAAAAAAAAGTCGTCAAACGTACCGCAACCGCTCTGAACTACCACCCCCTTATACACCGGGTGAGAGACTTTTGCGCACCGACATTTGCGCACGGACAATTGCGCACCGACATTTGCGCACCGACAATTGCGCACCGACATTTGCGCACCGACAATTGCGCACCGACATTTGCGCTCGGACATTTGCGCCCCGACATTTGCGCATCGACATTTGCGCATCGACATTTGCGCATCGACATTTGCGCATCGACATTTGCGCATCGACATTTGCGCACCGGACATTTGCTTGACAAATTGCATTTTTTGGGACGCATATGTCGGTGCGCAAATGTCGGTGCGCAAAAGTCTCTCACCCATACACCTATGCTCTTTATGGTTGCTGAGGTATTTGATAAGAAGTAAAAAATGTATAGAAAAAATTAAAAAATTGCGTCAAATTTTCTTAAATATCGAAATCTATAACAAAAATTCCAAATCTCTTCAAAATCAATTTTTCATCAAAAAGAAATTATTTTTCGAATGCCAAAATTTGTGCTGTAATCATAGCCAAATTGCGTCCAATCCATAAGTCGATAATTTGGCATTTTGCCCAGTGCTATTTTTTGCATTATGTATATAGTTCTTTACGGTTGAAGGGGTTTTGATATTTTTCGAGAGAAAAATTGAATTTTTTATTGCAAAAATTGATTTAAAAAAATTTTTAACCTCCATTTTTAAATTTTTTTTAAAGACGAGTCATAAAAAAATTCTCGTTTTCGAACTTTTTGGTACTTGTATTTTGCACCGCATTTTTATATACACGTTTTAAGCTCAATATTTTAGAAAAAATTATTGAAAGAATATCAAAAATTCTATTCTTTATTAACATCTAGCAGATTTTTCGACTTTTGGGCACAATGTTTTATGCCCAATTTGTTTTGTCGAAAAAGGGACCGTTGGCTAAACTTTGGTTGGCAGCTCATTGGGATAAGAAATTGTCCAAAGCTCAGATTTATGAGACTAATGTTCAAGATGCAGCTAATGAGATTATGAAACCAAAAGGCAAGCTAGCTNTTCAAAAACGTGTTTTCTCGACAATTCTGGACGAGAAAACACCTTTTCAGCGTTTTTGACAATGTCAAGACTTTTGCCCCTTGGGTGAGGACTTTTTGTCCTCTTGGCGAGGTCTTTTGCCCCTTAGGCGAGGACTTTTTTCCTCCCCCCCCCTCCGTATAAAGGTTCGGGGTTTGAGTATATAGGTGGATAAGGGGGGGGGGGGTCCAATTTTCAAAAAATTTGCAGGGTGGGGTCCTCTAGTGGACAGATTTTGAAATTCGCATAAAAATCGAGTTCAAGTTGTACCGTCAAAATTTCGAATTTTCAAAAAGTTCCTTCAACTTCCTACTGAAAAAATTTCAGCAGGGGGTTTGTGAAGGAACTTTTTGAAAATTCGACATATGACGGTCCATCTTGAACTCGATTTTTATGCGAATTTCAAAATCTGGCCTCCCGAAATTGAAAGAAATGAAAATTTTCCCTAATGGTCCCCCTATGTTTTTGGCATCAAAATTTTTATATGAGTGCTCCCATCCGAAATTGACCCAGTGTTTCTCAAGCGTTGATATGTCAGCTGTATAGATACTTATTCTTTATTTCAAAGGTTCAGGGCTCGATATTACGTAAGGGTCCCACTTGTTTTTGGAAAAAACCAACCTTTTTGGGGAAGTGCCCCCACCTACTTTAGATCCTAAAAACTACTTATTTCAGGGCAAGCTAGCTCTGCGAACAACAGGACACCTTTTATTGGGTCTTATGCGTATCTATGCTCGGAAAGCCAAGTATCTCCTGTCAGATTGTAATGAAGCATTTTTGAAAATCAAAATGGCTTTTCGCCCTGGCGATGTGGAATTTCGAGACGAGCATGATCCGATCGCAAATTCACTACCTGAGGTAAAGAAATAAAACTTTGTTCTTCAGACCCCATCTGATAGGATTCGGTCAAAAAATCAAGAAATCTCTATTAGATATTTTCCCTTCTACCTTGTCTCCTCTACACCCTGTTTAGAATGGGCTGAATGTTCTGGATTTTTCAAAATCAGAACAACTGAATTTTTCCATATTTTCCGAAATTTTCGACAAGTCCGGATTTTTAGCACTATAATTTTCGTCACGTTAACTTTCACCACTTTCGTGTCAATAAACATATTAATTTCGACTAATTGAGTTGTCTAATTTGCAATAAATTTGTATATTGACACGAACGTGGCGAAAGTTATGTGGTGAAAGTTACCGTATTATCTCTAATAGAAGAACAGTCTCCAATAGAAGGACAGTCTCTAATAGAAAGACAGGGGTCATCTAAAAACATAAGGGTCCCCCCTTATGTTTTATGAAAAATTTTCTAAAATTTATGTCTCCGAGGAAGGTTGAAAAATAGAAGGACATGTCCTTCTATTAGAGATAATACGGTATGTGACGAAAGTTATAGTTTTTTGACAACGTGGCTAAAGTTGTTGTGGCGAATACTGACTCTTTTTTTAAATTTCCTCCAATGTTTGCTCAAAAAAGCCGCCGTCACTTTTATAATCCTGATTTAGGTCATCCACGATTTCGATGCAGCTCTACCAGATTTTAACGATTTTGACTTCAATCCAAATCAGTTGGCTATCCAGCAAAGTCGTCTGGATGACATCACATTACGAGAAGACCCAATCACAGACAAAAATTTGGCATTCGGCGAAGAAATTGGAGTAAAATTTGAAAATTAAAAAAATAATCATTTTTTATGTAAAAGTAGCCTCAAATTTGCGTTTTTCGTCTCAAAAAGGCTCTGAATGATAATCATATTTCCTATAAATTTTTATCCCAAGAAAGACGTTTTCGTGTCAATACAGAAAAAATCAAGTTTTTGAGACAATACACAAAAATCAAGTTTTCGCTACAATACATCAAAATCAAGTTTTCGTGTCAATACACAAAAATCAATTTTTCACAACAATACACAAGAATCATCAAGTTTTCATGCGGTGTATCATGTTTTCGTGTCAGATTGACAAAAAAAGTAAAAATTTTTTCCTGTATTTCAATATTAAAATAATTTATAGTCGATATGGGTGTCGTTTTAGAGCATTTGGAGGGCTTAGAACACGATTTTGATAGTGATATTAAAAATTTTGACAGAAATTAAAATTTTCCAAAAAAGAAATTTTTTTCAGCTCGATGATTTTGGCGAGCGTGAATCAAACGCCGCTTTTGATTTGGATGATGATGAATTTATGGAACATGAACGTCATACAATGAACTCGGATTTTGGTAGCCTTCAAGGTAGGCTATACCTATCGACCTTTATATTGAAAAAATACCCCCCCCCCCCATCCAAAAAACTTACCCCCACACTCCATCAAAAAATTCGATTTTTGAACACTTAGATGATTTTCTCGGAAAAGTGATGCTCTACAAAGTTGTTACTAATACAATTTCGCGTTGAAATGACCCGAAATAGCATGAAAAAAGATATGGCCATTTTACGAAATTTCCTGGATCGAATTGGACAGGGGGCCAACTTGAAGTCGAATAAATTTGTGGTCAAAATAAAAAAATTCCTTCAGATTCGAGTTCTCCATATCGAAACCCCACCCTGGGTACAAAAAATCAATCGATTTGGAGAACTTTTTGACAATTCGATGTTTTCCTCTTGGGGTAAAAAATTCAAATTTTCAAAAGAATTCTTCAAATCATCTGATTGTTTGGTACTCGGAAGTTTTTTGACACGGGGAACTCGAATCTGAAAAAAATTTTTGATTTTGACCTCAAATATTACCCGGATTCGGACTTTTTGCCACTTTTTCATCATTTGAAACACATGTGGGGGTTGGTAGGGGCTGGGGCGTAGCCAGTAGTGACAAAGGGAGCCATGGCTCCCCTGTCGCGACGAAGCAGCGAAAAATACGTAAAAGTCCCCTTTTTTGAGTTTTTTGGCAGGAGATGGCCCCTCGCATGTCGCAAAATCTTGTCTACGCCCATGGGTAGAAGTATTGCTCCTGTATCCCCATTCCTCCTTACAAATACATAAAAGCCATTTTTATAGGCCATAGACATACAGATATCAATCTAGACGACGACTTGCCACCATCTAATATGATGGATGATGACTTTAATGATTTTGGTGAAAATGATGATCTTGGAAGTAAGAAATTTAATCGAGAATCAGAGAAAATAAAAATTTGCTTGAACTCGTTAAAAGTAAAAGAAAATTTGATGAAAAAGCGATTTGTTAAGAATGAAGAGGCTTGGGCTTAAAGGGGGGTGTGCTTTATAGCCAGATCTCGAAAAAGTTTATTTTCACAAAAATGACCCTAGTAGGGGTAAAATCATGCGAAAAATCGACTGCGCGCATTCCCGAAGCGTGAAAATGCTTCGTTGACCCTGGTTCAGGGAAAAAGATGTGTGTATTGAAGCGAAAATCGAAAAATTTTGAAATTTCTCCCTCAAAATCATATTTCTGGGGGTAATTTCATGCGGGGAACCGATTGCGCGCATTCCCGAAGCTTGAAAACGCTTCCCTGACCTGATTCAGGGAAATAAGAGTGTGTATTGAAGTGAAATTAGTACATGTTGGATTTTCACTTCAATACACACTCTCATTTCCCTGAATCAGGGTCAGGGAAGCGTTTTCAAGCTTCGGGAATGCGCGCAATCGATTTCCCGCATGAAATTACCCCCAGAAATATGATTTTGAGGGAGAAATTTCAAAATTTTTCGATTTTCGCTTCAATACACACATCTTTTTCCCTGAACCAGGGTCAACGAAGCATTTTCACGCTTCGGGAATGCGTGCAATCGATTTTTCGCATGATTTTACCCCTACTAGGGTCATTTTTGTGAAAATAAACTTTTTCGAGATCTGGCTATAAAGTACACCCCCTTTAAGCCTAGGCTTATGAATCTCTTAGTCTTTTTGCTTAGGCATTTTCCTTCACTTTTTATATGCTCTTCAAAAATTATAAAATGAGCTCAAAATCAATTTAGATAAAATGTTATTTTTCTTCGAATTTTTGAAAATATGAATTTTTCGAAATTTAGAAAGTAACAACTATAAATCAGGGTAAAAAATTTTACTCTGAATCAGGGATAAAATTTTAACCCTGAATCAGGGAAAATTTAAACTTGAAAATGACCCTTTTAGGTTTGGCATTCAATGAACACGAGTTTAACAAGGGTTTGGAAGGCTTGGAGGCGCCGGGAGCCGATTTGGATGTCAATGGAGGAGCTTTGACGCCGATTCAAAATGTTACGCCTTATCGTAAGAATTTTTTTGCAATTTTTTAAAAATTATAATAATTTGTAAAAAAATTAAAAATTTTTTTCAAAAAATCAATTTTTTGAACAAAAATATTTTAAAAAATCAAAGTTTCATAATACAAAATTTTCTAGCCCACACTCACACCCCATTGCCTCACTCAATGACACCACATCATGAATCAACGGCTCCGCTCACACTCGATCCACTAGATGCAGCTTCGCTGTACAGCTATGAAAGCAAAATTGGACGTCCGAAGAAGAGAAGGAAGCTGGTCGTCGATGAACAGAAGAATATCACCGGCGATGAAATGAAGTCGAACATGGCTGATTTTAATGATGTCGTACAGACATTGGACTTGGCCCCACCGACGAAAAAATTGATGAAATTGAAAGAAAGCGGGGCTGCGGATAAATTATTTGCCATGCCAGGGTGCTCTTTTTTGCAAGACCATTTGATGATTCGGGTAAGAAAAAGTTGGTGTTAAAAAATCGAAAACTTTTGAATTTTTGAAAAATTGCTTAAACGTAATTGCGATTACGAATATGACAAAAATTTGAATTTTAGCTATACCAATCCCATCTCATTCCTCATGCCATGGATGCAGGAAGAATTTCTGGTGAGGACATCAGACGAGACTTAGACATGGTTGATAGTGTTGATGATGTTGAGTACTATATGGCCCCTAGTGTACAAGTAGGTTGCATCTTTTTATACATGGTATCCCAAAAAACCGGATTTTTTCAAAAATTTCAAGTTTTTAAATTTTTACAAAAATAACCTTATATGGGGATTTTCTATGTGAGGAATCGATTGCGCGCATTGCCAAACCTTGAAAACGCTTCCCTGTCCATGATTCAGGGAAGAGATGTGTGTATTGAAGCGAAAATATGCTAATACATGACAGGGAAGTGTTTTCAAGGTCTAGCATGTCGATTTCTCGTCTAGAAAAACCCCACATATGGTTATTTTTATGAAAATTAAAATTTTTTGAAAAATCGCAAAAATCTGGTTTTTTTGGGACATCCTATATTATTTCCAACATATTGAATATAAAAAAAAGATGTAAAACATGTCAGCATGCCAAACATTATATAAAAGTTGAAAACAACTTCAAGGAATAGGTCTCATAGGCAAGTGGCTAACATCTTGGTTTTTTGAATCGGATGGATCAGGTTCGAATCTCAGTCTACTCCAAAAGTTTTCGCTTGTTTTGGAATTTTTTGTTATTTTTGCTCTAGATTATTTTCTTATATCTTTGCAAGGTTCCTCATTATCCAAATGTTCATTTTCCAAAATTTGCATGATCAAGATGAAGTACTAGTTTGTCTCGTAAAATTTTTCCCTCTCATTCATGGGCGATTTTGATCATTCATTCCATTAGGCTATCGAAAATTTTTTATAGACCATCCACTTAATCCACGTCGCTATTAACCTCTTGAAACATTCCATTCATAATTGCTACTCGATTTGGCACTCACTTCTCTCCTCCATCCATATTTTACACACCATCAAAATTCTATAATTGGTCTCCCTACTTGAGATTTTACTATAAGTGTATTGGATGCCATTAAAGAAAGTTGTGAAAATTTTACAAAAATTTTAAGAAATGAACTGAAAAAGTTGAGTTCGTTAAAGTAAAAGAAAAACTATTAAAAAGTGATTTGTTAGAATGAATGAAAAAGCTTAGGAATAGGCTTGAGCTTAGGCTTGGGCTTAGGCTTAAACTTAGGAATAGGCTTGGGCTTAGCCCTAGGCTTAGGCAATGCTTAGACCTAGGCTTAGGAATAGGCTTGGGCTTAGCCCTAGGCTTAGGCAAGGCTTAGGTCTAGGCTTAGGAATAAGCTTAGGCTTAGACATAGGCTTAGTTTTAGGCTTTGGGCTAAACTTAGGCTTACAATTAGGTTTAGGTCACACTTGTCAACAAAGTAACAGGTCTTTGTAACAGCTGTGGTAAACTTTGTAAGAAATGATATTTGGAAAAAATTATTCAAAAAATTAAAAATCATAAGGAGGGCATTTATCGTTTTTTCGGGCCTCGATGGGGAGGGGGTGGTACGGTTATCTCCCTCTTCTCCACACTTGGGTTATATCAATTTTTCTTAAATGTGTATATAGTGTAATTTTGAGCCTTGTAAGCATGTTTGCTCGTGTTTGCCCAACTAATAATAATCATAAACAAATTTCGGGCACTTTGAGCACCGCATACCGCAATCCCGCTGTTAAATTGAATTTCGTGTTTGCTACACTCTCGATTGGACGTCAAGCGTCGTAATCGTAAAATAAATCCAATCAAATTTTCAAAAGCCATGAAAGCAAAATTTTATGGCTTCTATACGTGTTTATGCGCGAAATTTAGTGTGGTAAAAAGTATTTTATGAGGTACTGTAATTTTTGAAAATTTGAAAATGGAGGGGAGGGGGGGGGGTAAAAATTTGGGTTCAAAAATTTCTTTCCTAAAGGTTTATATCAAAATTAATTAATTTTTAGTTTGATCCCTTAACACACATTCCATCCCATCAAAAATTAGACTGCCAAAAAAATTACACAAGTACCAATTTTTATGATCTGTATTTTTTTGGTCTAAAAATGGCAAATTATAGGCTTTAATGAGTTGGTTCAAAAATACCATCAAAAATTTAATAATACACGTGTCCATATATAGAAGAGGAATCAGATAGACAAATTGGCGCTCTTTATGGGTTTATAGGCTCTAATAAACTTGTTTTCATGCACCAAATTTTTTTGGAAAAAATGAAAAAATGCGAATTTTTTATCTGAAAAATGCCTAAAAAATGTCGATGGTACAACGTGACGGGGCTTTGGATTGCACCTTCAAAAGGTAGACCGTACAAACACATAACATTACAAGTTTTATATAAGAAGATACCTGCCTCCATTTCCACAAGGGGTATGGCTATGAAATTTACCTAAGCCTAAATATAAGCCTATGACTAAGCCTAAGCCCAACCCTAAACATAAGCCTTGAACAATCTATCTCATAACAAATATAAACTTCTCTATTTTATTTTTATTGGGTTCCACATGCGGGTCTAACTACGAAACTGAACCATAAGTGAATCGGAAGGGGGAAATTTAAAATTAAAAAAAAAATTTGCATTGCTTAAAAAAATGATTTTTGTCAATAAAATTCAAAAATTTTGATTTTTAGAAAAAATTTTTAAAATCCAATTTTTTTTACAAAAATTCACCCTCTCTAAAATTTTGATCTATTTTCGCTCAATCAATCACCATTCACCGGAAAACGGCCAAAGAACTGAAAAACATTTGCTATTCATTTTTTCATTTGTTTTTCTTACCTGCACGCTAATTACTTATGTCGGCAACTTTTTTTGGTGTTTTCTTTCGCACTTTTTGGCTATGTAATGAGATGCGAGTTGCGTGCCAAAAAAGAATGTCCAAATTAGTCGATGTCGGAAATTGAGGCAACATCAAACAAATTACACAAAAATTGTTATAAGAAAATATGTTTTGTCGGATTTTTTGAGGACACGAAAAAATTATGCTGTTGCAATTTGAGTAGTGTAAGTTATGTAACAAGATAAGAAAAATTGAGATTTTTAATGTGGAAAAAGGAGTTTCTAGGTATAGTTCTTTTGACGAGAATGGTCTAAAAAAGTTGGTGTTCCATAGCGCAGTTGATAGTGAAGCCGATCTTCCGATCTGGCAAGTTAAGCAAAGTGGGTTCGACCTTGGTGGGTCGAACCTGCGGGCTCAACGTTGCTTAACTTGCTCGATCGGACGCTCGACTTCTCTATCAACTGTGCTATGGAGAGCAATTTTTTTTCGATCGTTCTTGAAAAGGAATATAACCCCAATAAAAAAGAAAGAATTTTGATATTTTTGCAATTTTTTTGAAAAAATCATATTTTTTCGGCAACTCAAAAATATCAAAAACTCGAAAATTTGCATAAAAATCACTCTATTTTCTCCAATTTTTGTATTGTAGAAAGTTTCCGATTTTCCGCCACTTTTCATGCAGCTGTATTCATTCAAGCTTTGAAAAAATGTTCGTAGAAGCTTTTGTTCTTTTTTCCAAGCCGATCGCTCAACTCCAACAAAATTCCTTTCTATTCAAAACTTTTTTAAAATATCCGACTTGTTGTTCAATTGAAGCTTTTTACACACAAAAAATTACAGTATCCTTTTTTCATTGAAAAATGAGAAAAACATTTTTTAGTCCTATTTTGGTGACAAAAATGACTAATTTGATTAGAATAGAAAAAATTTTCAAATGTAAAATCGTTTTTTTTAAGAAGGAGAATTTTATCTAGCCCAAAATCGAAAATTGTACTTTAGCTTTTAGCCTAAAACGCAAAAATAGTCATCCAACGTCCAGAGGGATCTGATTAAAAAGCTTGCCTGATAATAAGCCTAAAGCTAAGCTTAAATCTAAGCCTCAGGCTAAGCTTAAGGCAAAGCTTAAGCCTAAGGCTAAAACTAAGGCTAGGCCTAAGATTAAGGCTAAGCCTAAAGCTATGGCTAAACCTAAGCTTAAGGCAAAGGCTAAGCCTAAGACTAAGCTTAGGCAAAGCCTAAGGCTAAAGCTAAGCCTAAGCTTAAGACAAAGCCTAAGGCTAAAACTAAGGCTAGGCCTAAGATTAAGGCAAATCTAAGGCTAAGCTTAAGCCTAAGTCTAAGCCTAAGCCCAAGCCTAAGCTTAAGGCCAGGCCTAAGACTAAGCTTAAGGCAAAGCCTAAAGCTATGGCTAAGCTTATAGGCGTAGCCAGGATTTTTGCGACAGAGGGGGCTGAACGTGTAAATTTTGTTAAAAAATTGTGCTTTTCTATTAAATTTTTGGACGACAGGGGAGGGGGGCTAAAGCCCCCCTAGCCTCCCCCCTTGACTACGCCTATGGCTAAGCTGAAGGCTAATCTTAAGCTTAAGCCTAAGACTAAGCCTATTATATTCATTCCTCTCTTTCTCTTACGATTACAATCATTTCTTTTAATAAGTTCACAAAAATGATATAAATTTTACAAATTTTCAAGTTTTTAAAATTTTTCGACTCTCCCCAAAATTCGCATAAATTTCAATTATCAAGACCTTTTTTCCACATCTTTGACATTTCACATAATACTCACAATGAGAAATCTCTAACACCCAAGTATCACATCACACTTCGTTTAGGTTACCCCAACCTATCCTGGGTGAAAAGTCAAAAATTTTCTCGATGCTTTGAAGTTGCCGTCACGTTCACACGAATACAAAAACATACATTTCGTTTGAGGGTATTGTCCATATTTGAAACATATGATGCCACCAATAATAACGAATACAATAAGTGCCGGGTCGCACCATTAGATTTTTTGTACAAAAAGTGACAGGGGAGAGGAAAGTTTAATTTATGAGACAAAAGGTTGAAAAAAATGTTTTTGGGCCAAAGGTAAAAATTGTGTGAAAATTTTTTTCAAAAGTTGGGCATACAGTATACAGTAACATGCCGATGAACATAAGAGGTGCTAAAAACAAACATATTAGGACAAGATAAACAGGTGGCAAAAAAACTTATCTTGGCCATAAAAGCACTTGAAAAATGTCAAAACAAAGGAAAAAACATATTGATGAAAAGTGATTTTTGGATTCTTTTCATCAGTATCACACGTGGGCTACGGGGTGTTGTGGGGTGTCGTGACGATAGGGCAGGGTCGGAGGGTTGTACGGAGGGGTCAAAGGGGGTTGTGTTGAGGAGTCGAGAGGATTGTGCTGGGGAGGAGGAGGGAGAGAAAGAAGGTCACGCCGAGGGTGAGGAGGGGGGAAGAGGGAGGGTTGTGCTTTTTTTTAAATTACGACAGACCACGTGCCTACTTGTGATCATTATGTTTTAAAAATCATAAAAAACCTAAGTTTTTCACGAGTCTGAAAAACCTAAGTTCATCATCACCATAAAAAACTTAAATTCTCCATGAGTCTGGCTATGTATTGTTTTTTAAAATTTTCAAGTAAATTTTTTTAACAATTCCGAAAGTTTTCATTTTTTATCCAACCCCTAAACTTTTCATGTCTCACTTTACGCGCCAAAATGTCCGTAGATTATTTTTCTCGAAAACGAACACTGATCGAAAATAGAGGATGTGTCACATTTTTCCTCGCTCATAAAATTGTTTTGTTGATGCGCAAAATTGATCGTCGAACGCTTAAGGAGAGCTTATGTGGAGCAAAAAAGAGCATTGCGCAACTTATGCAACATGCAAATTTTTGCCGCTCCGGTGAACATCTGGATGCGAATTTTGAAAAAAAATTGAAAAAATTCATAAAAATTTAAATTTTTTGTTTCACTTGCGATCAAGATGATAAAATGATCATGAACATTTAAAGCAATTTTATATGTTTAATTGGGCCGAACGAACGAAGGTAAACGCATCATAAATTTAAAAAGATGATGGCTGTCATCAATCTCCTTTTCCTATTTCCTTAATTACCTCATTTTTCGACCTTTTTGCATATAGAAAAATTTTGATTTTGGAAATAAGCAAGAAATTGAAAAATTGGCAAGAAATTGAAAAATTAGCAAAAATTTAAAAATTACCTTTTTTTAAAGGACCAGTACAGTAATTTACAATCATATGAAAAAATGATATATTCGGAAAGATCATGAAAAATGGAGCATTTTTTGTTTTTACGGCATGTTCTGAATCGTTGTAGTTTTCGAAATAATTGCGTTTGAATTTGTTACAAGCTCTTCGTTGTAATACACAAACTTTTTTAGTTTGTGTATTACAACGAAGAGCTTGTAACAAATTCAAAATTTCAAACGCAATTATCTCGAAAACTACAACGATTCAGAACATGTCGTAAAAACAAAAAATGCTCAATTTTTTATGATCTTTCCGAATATATCATTTTTTCATATGGTTGTAACTTACTGAACTGGTCCTTTAAATACAAAATTTCGATTTTTTTAAAACAAAAAAATCTAAAATTACAGTACCCATCAAAATTTTTTGAGATACCGATCCAAATTTTGAGCATATGCATAAATTTTCCATTCGTTCTTCAGGTATGAATATCTGACAGAGTGTATCCATATTAATTTATAATTTTCATTGTTATGCATATATGCCAGATGAAAAAATGCACAGAAGCCAAACTTTTGAGCGATTCTTGACAGGAAGGAGTACAAAAAATTGTTTACCTCAAAATTATGCAGAACACCCAGGAGTTGGCATAAAAGTCTATGATTTACGAGAACTGTAGTTTTGAGGTGACATTCAATAACGTTGCCAGACTACTTTTGGAACTCGTTAGACATAAAATAGAGAAGTTTAGGTTTGTGATGAGATAGATATTTCAAGGTTAAGGCTAGGCTTGGGCTTAGGTTTAGACTTAACGTTTCATATCCATATCTATTTGAACTGTCATATAATATTTTGAAAAACGCGCGCATTTTTGGAAAAAATTTTCTTGTGTGCGAGGGTTACAACTGCATTTCCTTTTTGTAAATGACATTTTTCGCAAAAAAGTTTAAACAAAGGCATTTTTGACCAAAGTATTTTTTCGTAAAAAATATTCATTTTTGACGATTTTTGAAAAATATCATTTTTTTAATTTGAAAAATGTATATTTTTTAACTCGAAATTTGCATATTTTCTTTGCACATCCCTCCAAAAATTGTTCCTCAATTTTCCAGCCGATCAGCAACAATTAGCAAAAACTACATACATACACAGTTCCGACCTCCACTCATCTCATAATCCTGCGCCTCCAGTTTCTAACTTTTATGTCCAATTATGATCCGAAACGTCCTCGAAAAGCCCCATCCATTTACCAACATCGGCTTGAGGAAGGAGACAAGAACTGTTGCTGGGGGTGACCTTGCCCTCAAGTTTGAGGGACACCCGGCTGTTTTGAGAGAGATGATGATGACTTTCCGACTCTCCTATGCAACCTCCATGAAATGGAGGATTAACGAATTATGCCATTTAAGAATGAATGATTATATGAGTTTTGTGGGGGAAATTTTTGAGAATGGGAGATGATGGATAAGTTCGAAAAAATTGAAGAATTTGAAGAACAAAATTTGGAGAAAATTGGATTTTTCACAAAAAAATTCGATTTTTAAATAAAAAATCGATTTTTCAATAAAAATTCGACTTTCAATAAAAATCAATTTTTCTCTAAAGTTCGATTTTTCACAAAAAATCATTCTTTAAAATTCTATTTTTAACAAAAAATCTAAAAAAATTCGATTTTTCAAAAAAAAAAATCGATTTTTTTTCACAAAAATTAATTTTTTAAACTAAAAATTCATTTTTCGCAATTTTTAAAACTAAAAATTCATTTTTCGCAATTTTTAAAACTAAAAATTCATTTTTCGCAATTTTTTCTCATAAAAATTTCAAGACCTTGAAGTTTCATCGTTTTTGAGAAAAATGATTTTTTTAGCACCATCCCTCTTTTTTCCATCTGATCTATATGCCTCCAAAACAGGTAGCCATTAAGCCAAGCCTTATAATAATTCCGATATGTCCAAAGGTAGCAATTCTCGGCTTTCTGGAGCCAAAAGTCTTTTGTTTCCCTCTCGGGTCGAACAACGATTGCAACAATTGCCCCTATAGGTCCGATGTTCGTCTTTTGTTTTCGACGGGTAATAAGCGGCGTTGACAGAGCGTTCAACCGTGTCGGCATTGGCATTTGACAACACAGAGGTCACTCTCACTCGGCTTCTAATTTGTAATTACAGTAGGCAAGAAAGTCAGAAATTGCAGAAAACTCGAATTTTATGTAAATTCAAATTGTGTGATAAAAAAGTTTTTAAGACTAAATTTAAAAAGTTCTTAGAAGCACAATTCACGACGCTTTTTTGGCTAAAATTGGAGGAAATTCGAAAACGAGTCATGCCATTCGACTCAGCTCGTCGAGACGAGTAGAACGAGTACCATAACAAGGAGTTTTCCATCTCGAACCCATGGTTAATTGGCTAAAGTGACAGCAGTTTATAGGCTAGGGCCCGCTTCAAATTTAAAGGTTTTTAATCGCTTCGTTGGCCCGGATTCTTTGTGTGGGGAGGGTTCGAAAATTTTCCGGCTGTCCCGCCCCAATTCGTCGTATTGGAAAAATGGGGACCCAATTAAAAATAAATTTAATTTTAACAAAAAATCAATTTTCTTAAAATTTGGCATGACATGTTTTGCTCAATTTTTTGTATTATTTACATAAAAAAATAATTTTTTAGGACGATGACTATTCGGATACCACCCCAACCACTCCAATGGATCAGTTCAGCCATCCTAATCAATTCGAATTGGGCCTAATCGATGAGGTCGATGAGAATCAACAACCCGAAGTGCCCGAAGAAAAACGCCAACGCAGATCGAAAAATGATGTAAGTAAAATTTTTGAAAAAATTTAATTTTGATCTATCGACTCAGCTCACCGAGCGCTTCAAAAAGAGTACCATATCAGGGAGTTTTCCCTATGATCGAGTGGCTAACGCGCTCGGCATTAACTCTTAGAGCATGGGTTCGATCCCGTGCCCTAAAGTCATTTTTTATTTTGTTGTTAAAAATCATGAAAATTTTAAAATTGTCATGACTTTTGATAACAAAATAAAAAAATGACTTTAGGGCGCGGGATCGAACCCGCGCCCCATGAGTTAATGTCGAGCGCGTTAGCCACTTGGCCATGGAAGGAAAGCCAAAACCCCATGATATGGTACTCGTTTTGTAGCGCTTGGCGAGCTGAGTCAGTTGGCAACATTCTTTTTTATTTTTTACCCTTGCTCCCACGCTTTCGGCATTTTGGTGCGCCGTGAATTGTTGAAGTTTTTCTATTTTTTTTCAAATTTTTGATGAATTTTTCTATTTTTTTATTCCCACCCCCCAAAAAATATTCAATCTATGGCTTGTTTAAAAAGCTGGGGGAAAACTTCCAACTTTTCTAACCCGATCAACAACTTCCTTATGCACAAAAGAAAAGCCGACCCCCTCAAATTTGCATAATTATCATGAACTCGGTGAAATGAATACACTTTTGACTGGCTTGACGGATGTTTGCATAAATTAACTAACATGTCTATTGACAGCTGTGATTAGAACATGAAAAAGTTCAAAAATTTGAAAAATTCAAAAAAAATAACATAAAAAATAACCCCTTCCCAAAAAATTTCCAAAAATTTGGAGCTACTACACAATATTTTCCACCCATGTGAAAATTTTCAAAAATTTTTCTGGAAAAGATTCCTTTAGGGGTAAAAAAATGTGGGGAATCTGAATTTGACATTTTCGAAACGGCAAAATGCTTCCCTGATTCAAGGAAGGCCTGTGTATTGAAGCGAAAAGTCGCAAAAATAGCAAAAAGTCGCAAAACCCCGCTATTGTATAGTAGCTTCAAAAATTTCGAAACGATCGTGAATTTTGTAAAATATCAAAATTTATGAAATCTATAATTGTAAAATTCAAAAATTTGAAAAAAAATCAACTAGCTGAATTTTTTAGAGAGCAGCAGAAGAGGAAGAAGACATAGATGAGGATCAGCGCTGTTCCAGAAGATCCCATGCTGTTTTGAATACCATTTCCACCAAACTGAAGTCCACAGATTCGGTAAGAGTAATTTTTGTTATAAAAAATTTAAAAAATACAACAAATTGAACATGGATACTTGGTATAATCACTAGGGATGCATAACTTACAAAAAGTGAACATCCTTGTCATCAGCCAAAAATATGCGAATTTTGAGCACGATAATATTTTGTTCATGATCAAAATTTGCAAATTCGCACGCTGTCTGGTGAGAAGGATGGTCCCTTTTTGTAACTTATGCATTCCTATACTTATTTCAAAAATTTTTAAATTTTTTGAGAACGAATTTTATGAGCCTGTTATTTTTTGAAACGCCAGTTTTTTCAATTTGACATCCTTTATATCCTTTGTCAATTGAGAGGTTTGTGTTTATTGTATTGGGAAAAATGTTGTCATATTGTCCGGATGGATTGGATGTTATTTGACGAAACGACATTTTCGGGCTCTTCTTTGTGTAATACCTTTTTAGGCAAATTTTTTCTGTTTGGACGTATAATTGAAACCTTGCAGTCGGTTGAAATATTTACTCTTTTTTCCAAATTTTTTCAATTTTTACAGTTTTTTAAATTTTGACCATTTTTGGAACTCATTAAAAATAAAATAGAGAAGCTTAGATTTGAAATGAGATAGATATTTCAAGGCTTAGGCTTAAGTTTTGACTTAGGTTTAAGCTTAGGCTTGGGCTTAGGCTTAAGCTTCGGTTTAAGCTTCGGTTTAAGCTTCGGCTTAAGCTCAGGCTTAGACCAATAGCGTAGGGAGAAGGGTCGGCTATGGAAGAGGGCACTTCCCCAAAAAGGCTGTTTTTCCCAAAAATCATAAATCAATTTGTAGGGACTTTTTTTAAATTGGTCCACTAGGGAGGGATGGCACCTTACCCACCCCACCCCTGCTGCTTCACTTCTACAATATGATCTTAAGTCAGCTTAATTAAAACTGCTGGGTTCCACTACTAATATTAAGATCAAGATTGAAGTTAATTGTGGGAAATCTTGGTTATACCTATCCGGATTTTTGCTCATTTGACCCAGATTATCTCAACTTTGGACTCTAATTAGCTTCATATCCTAGGATAGATTTCTACCTAAGAAAATCAGTGTTGCTAAGGTTTAGGATGACCGGTATCCATGTTCAAATGGGTTGTTCATTAATGTAACCAAGGGCTGGAAAAAGGTCAAGAGACTATTTTTCGAGCAATTTTTTGATTTGAGTAGATCTTAATGCCATAAGTAGGGGATAAAAAATTTTAAGAAACTTGAGGGAGGTCAAAAATTAAAATTTTTTACTTCCAAATTAAATTTTAAAATTTCTTTTACCCCTAAAAATTTTTACCCCCAACTTTTTCAGATCTTCCTCAGTGACCTTCTTACAAAAACAGCAACGAGGAAGACGGCCGCTCAAAAATTCTATTCTTTGTTGGAGCTCAAAAAATCGCAAGCTATTGAAGTTCAACAAGATGTGCCCTTCGGAGAAATTAGGATCATGGTAGGACCTCAGCTGAACACTGTCCTCGCTAAATAGAGCAACTTCTAAAGTTTTTAAAAATTTTTACATACAGGGTGTCCCCAAGAAAATGTGGCAATTTTGCGATTTTTACAAGTTTTTTAATTTTCATTAACAGAATATGGAGGTTTTTCTATGCGAGAAATCGATTGCGCGAATTAAAAACACTTCCCTAACCATGTATCAGCCTATTTTCGCTTCAATACATAAACTTTTCCATGAATCAGGAAAGCGTTTTCAAGGTTTGGCAATGCGCGCAATCGATTCCTCACATAGAAAAACCCCTATAGATCTATTTTGGTGAAAATTAAAAACTTGAAATTTTTGAAAAAATCGCGCAAAAAATTCTTTTTTAGGCGAGGCGCATCAAAATGCCGAAAAGCTGCAGGCAAGGGCCAAAAGTAAAAAAATTTCGCCAATCGACTCAGCTTTCCGTGTGCTTCAAAACGAGTACCTATGAGTGAAAGCCGAGCGCGTTAGCCACTCGACCATGGGGAAAATCCAAAACCCCATGATATGGTAATCGTTTTGAAGCTCTCAGCGAGCTGAGTCGATTAGCGAAATTTTTTTTTAACTTTTGACCCTCGCCTACACTTTTTTCCTATTTGGTGCGCCTTGATGGAGACACCCCATAATTCTAGTGCAGCATCGCGTCGTGTTTCTTTTATTTATACATTTTGTATACCCATATTGCATTTTTTACTATCTTCTGGCGACCTACCAACTCGGCCATCGACCCCTGAAATTTATTCTCATCAAATTCGTACAACTTGGCATTACAGAAACGAGACGCTTTTTTCATAGTGGGGGAGAACTTTTCTTTATCGTATCATCAGGCAAAATCTTTTTGTCTCGTGCGAGATCGATTCCAAGAAGAATAGTGCCATAGTCTGGCGGCTATCCACTTGGCCCCTAAAATTATTACTCGTCAGTTTTGTACAACTAAAATGTTGAAAATGATGCTATAAATTTTTAAAATGTAAAAATACTAATTTTTTCAAAAATAAGAATTTTTTCAAGAATAAAATTTTTTTCTTCCAAAATTCAAAAATACAAAATTTTTTATCGATTACTTAAAACTTTTTTTGCGTGATTTTTTCCTCAAATATTGAATTATAATGATGTGGCCAATTTTTATTTTTTATAACTCTTATTTTGTTTTTCATGCATTTTTTGTGATGTCGTGAAAATTTTTGATGATTTACTTTTTTTAATTTTGTTACCTCGCGTTGGGACATTAATTTTTTGCTGATTTGTTGAAAAATTTTTTAAGGAATTTTTAAATTTTTGACAATTTTTCATAATTTTATTACCCACCCACCTCCAAAAAATTCATGTCCTTACAAATTTATTTAAGATTTATTATTATTTTTTGAAACAATCATGTATTATATTTTTTTCTAAAATTTGTGATTTATTTTTTTAAGCAGATAAATATTTTTTTGTGGCGATTTTAAATTTTTTATAGACAGGCTTGGGCTTAGGTTTAGGGTCGGCACAGGTTTGCACATTCTATCGTACGACGGCCCCACAAGCTATCGTACGAAGTCATCGTACGTTCGTAAAATTAACGTAAAAGTACGATGAAAAAGCCACAAGCTGTCGTACGATTGTACGACGCAGTACGATGGCATCGTACGAAATTTCTTCGTACTCGTACGATAGCTTGTGGCCAATTCTTCCTTCGTACGAGTGTATTTTACACTCGTACGATAGCTTGTGCCGTTGCTTGTGACCGTGCGATATCTTGTGCCGACCCTTAAGCTTAGGTTTAGGATTATGCTTAGGCTTAAGCTTAGGCTTACGCTTATTCTCAGGCTTAGCCTAGACCAGTGACGTAAGGAGAAGGATCGGCTAAGAGAGGTCAATTTTTGCCAAAAAAATTTACATTTTTTCAAAATTTTTCAATAAAAAATTCATTTGTTTCACCAAAAATCGTTAAAAAATTTCATTTTTTGCCTAAAAATGCAAACCTTGAGATGTGATCTCATCGTACGGCCTTTGAGAGATTCTATCCAATTTTGTGAGATTCTCCCTAATTTTGGCCCATTTGCGACGCTGGTTGGCATACATTACCAATGGGAGGGGACTGTCCTCCCCCTCATGTAGATAGCATCGAGCCAAAAGTTAAAGATTCATATAGCCTCGGAGTGGCGAAGCCGTTATAACCTCGGAGTTCATATAGCCTCGGGGTGGCGAAGCCGGCTAGAAACTACCTCAGGCTAAAAAAATGTCCTTTTTTTGGTCGACACCATATAGTCTCGAGGTAGCTTGTCCCCCTCCTTGTTCATGTATGCTGGTTGAGTCGGACAGTCCTACCTCTTACTTATGAGTGATATTGATCTTTGAAATATGACGGAGCAAAAGCTTTGTAAGCTAGGTGGAATCGAATCATCACTAGCTGTGGTGATGCGACAATATGAGCAAAGTACTATATACCTCTGCACCATGTTGATATAGTAGAGCTACTTGGAAATTTTTATTTTTGAGAAAAATTTTATCTTCTCTTGTCAAAATCCCTCTTTTTCAATTTTAAGCCTAAATTGTTTACAGTGCGGGAAACCGTCTCTAATTTTTTCTGTACGGCGAAAATTTTGCCGCGAAGGTCAAACGAGATAAAAAATTCCTCTCCTCAAAAAATTTTCTCCATCGATGGAAAAACTGAGCGAAAGAAAAATCAAGAAAAGGTTCATAGAGTTTAGCATAACGATGTACACATGGCAATGACCTTTGTATCTTCTTCCTCTTTTTCGTCGTCTGTGCCTTCTTCGAACCAGCCGTTTACGACGATTGATTTCATGCGGAAATTGCGGCGCACAAGAAAAAAAAGTCAAACATTGCGACGAAGAAAAAATTCCGGCAATGAACGATGGGATGAGGACGAGAATTTGGCGCAATTTTGGAAATTCAAGGAAAATGGAAATTTTTACAAAAACCGCCATTTTTCGCCAAAATTTTCAATTTTTGTTAAAATTTTCGGCTATTTTTCGCTAAAATTATCATTTTTTGGCAAATTCTTTGACTTTTTTTTGGCTATTTGACCAAAAAAAAGTCATTCGATTGCGAACATTGCCCATCCTTGAAAACGTTTCCCTGATCCTGGTTCATGGAAGGGATATGTGCATTGAAGCGAAAATAGGCTAATACAGGGTCAGGGAAGCGTTTTCAAAGTTCGGCAATGCGCGCTATCGATTTCTCGCACAGAAAACCCCTATAGGGTTATTTTGGTGAAGATGAAAAAATTTGCATAAATCGCACAAAAATCTCAAAAAGTGCCATTTTTTGGGGGCACCCAGTAAATTTCCAAAAATCGGTTTTGAACAAAAGTCAACAAAAAAAGCACAAAAAGGTGTCCTCCTGCGCTCCTCATTCTTTACACATTTTCCTCCTCCCTGCCGGTCACGCCAATTTCCAGCATACAAGAAGAATAAAATGAATTGAAAAGAATGCGAAGAAAATTTTCCAATGAATAAAATGAATGAATGAACGAATATAAAACCCATAGAAATTTGATCGAATGAATCTTTTCTTCTTTCAATAATTCTCCTCAATTGTGCAAAACCCTCTATCCCTCCTCACCCTCTATACATACATTCACAACATACACACACAACAACAGCACCAATAAAGAATGAAAGAATAGAAAAGAATAGCATTTACATTCAATTCATAGAAAATACGCATATTGTGTTGGTTGGTTGAATGGTTGGTTGGTGATTGAATGGTTTAGTTAGTTATTTGGGTATTATTGTGCTGCCGGATCTCGTCGGTTCGAGGTTTTATTGGCATCTTCTTGTTGAGAGTTTTCGGACTTTTTAAATTTTTTTATTTTAAGCTTTTTTACAGTTCCGCTCGTGCTGAACAAAATTGCAATTTCTGTCAACTTTTTATCAAATAGCCAAACCCAATACAGTCAAACTTTAATACACAACATCCCCAGGGAGGGGTCGTTATATCGAATCACGGGGGGGGGGTGTCATTATATCAAAATCATTAACAATCACACGTAATAAAGCAAAGCAAATAATGGTACAAACAATGAGAATTAAGATTTCTGATTCTTCATCTAGCAAAAATTCAAATTCCATAAATTCCGCCATCTCATCCGATTGTGAAATGTCCATTTCTCATCAACATTGAAGGTATAATCCGGCGAGTATCCAATGAAACTTTCATAACACTTTGCTGCCAGGACGAATAATTTGGCTGAAAAACTTCCACAATCGAGTCAAAAATGCTGATCTTTGTCAAAAACTTTTGAAAAATCAAGGTATGTCGCAAAGATTTGCGATTAACTTTTTATTGAAGCGAAAACTTGCTATAGGTGTTTATATAAAAGTTATAGCGCTGATTTCATGCTTTTCAGTGAGTTAACAACTAACTCTCAATTCAATTACTACGAGGAGTTATGACTATTACAAAAAAAGTATCGATTCAAAAAATCGCATTTTTACATTTTTCCGCGACTTCTTGAATTTTATTTCGGCGGCATCGTGTTCAGCGCATATTTTCGCCCTAGAAACCGTTCGACTTACGTCGGTAATGGGAGTGTTAAACTAAAAAGAAATCGTTCCGAGCGGGATCGAACCCACCTCTTCATGTCGCCTTCTCAATCCACTATTAATCTTTTTGACACTGGTGGGATTCGAACCCGCGAGAGCTGCCATCAAAGTCTGGCTCTCTACCCACTTAGATATGAACTTAAATTTTATTGGTACAAATTTTAACCGTATACAAATGCTACAATGGGTGGATTTTCCAAAACTTTTAGCAGTTTTTTGCTAAAAATCCGATTTGTTGGTCAAAAATGAGATTTTTTTATTACAGGGTGACTTAAAAAATATGGATTTTTGCGATTTTTCGACCAAATTTTCACCCAAAAATTTTCTTCTAAAATAACCCTATGGGGGTTTTTCTATGAGAGAAATCGATTGCGCGCATTGAAAAATCTTGAAAACGCTTCCCTGACCCCAAACCAGTCCCAAAAAACCGAATTTTTTTTTGGGCTGATTTAAGGTCAGGGAAGCGTTTTCAAGATTTTGCAATGCGTGCAATTGATTCCTCACATAGGAAACCCCCATAGGGTTATTTTAGAAAAAAATAAAAAATTTTTTTGGCGAAAATTTGCTCGAAAAATCCACTTTTTTTAGCCACTCTGTACAAAAAGCCATTTTTTGTCTCAAAAAGTTACATCTTTACAAAAACGAACTACGGGTGCCAAAAATCGCAAATTGCGATTTTTCAAATTTTTTCAAGCCTTTAATTTTCACCAAAATAACCCTTTATGGGATTTTTCTATGTGAAAAATGATTGTGCGCATTACCTAACCTTGGAAACGCTTTCCTGGCTCTGTATTAGCCTATAGTCGCTTCCATAAACACACATCTCTTCCCTGAATCAGGGTCAAGGAAACGTCTTTAAGATTCGGCAATGTGCGCAATCTATTTCTAGCATAGAAAAACCCCTATAGGGTTATTTTGGTGAAAATTAAAAAATTTGAAAAATCGTAAAATTGTAGTGGTCGGTCGAAATATCATCCGACCACTACAAAATTGCCCTTTTTTGGGCACCCCACGACGCCTAAGGGGAAAAGGCAGCAGGCAAGGGTCAAAATTTAAAAAATTTTTGCCAATCGACTCAGCTCTCCGAGTGCTTCAAAATGAGTACCATATCATGTTGGCTTGGGGGTTTGACCCATGGCCGATTGGCTAACGTGCTCGACTTCACTCATACGGCACGAGTTCGATTCCGTGCCCAACAATCATTTTTATTTTGTTATCAAACTTCATGAAAATTTTTGCATATCCACATTTTTATGCGGGGAACATTATGACGCTATTATTTTTCCATGAAAACTTTGAATTTGAAGGAAAAATGTTTTTTTATTTTTTGGGAAAAATTAGCTTTTTGGGTAAATGCTCCCCTCTTCCCTTCTTCTTTTACGCCACTGGGGGGGGGGGGGGGGGGTTTGTGAAAATTTTTATTTTCGATCCCCTTCAATTCAATGTTTGAAACCTTCCCTATTTTTCCAATTATCCTCGAACGTCATTTTTGCTCATTTTTCCTTGTTTTCCACTCGTTCACCTGTTAATCCATCATTCTTTTTTCTTTCTTCCGTTGATGAGCGTAGGATGCTCCCCGAGAAAACTCTCTGTCCTATCATCCAACAACGAAGTGGCACGCACACAGACACAAGCATACCGTAATCCTCTTTCTCGTCTTCATGATGCTTGCTCTCGTCTTCATTGCTGATTTAAGCATATTTGGCCATAAAGTAAGATGTCCCCTCGAACGACGAAAACTCTCGTCGTCCAGTAAGGTATTGATTGCATCCTTCGGCTTAGGGTAATGAAAAGATGAAAGAAAGGTGGTTGTCTTAAGTCGTTGTCGCTCTCTTTTTGTGAAAAAGAAGAAAGGTTTGCTTGTTGGTCATGCGGTGAAAAGAAAGCGAGAAAAGCAGCGATTTGTGTAATTATTTGTATACACAGAAGAAGGAGAAGTATACGAGGAGGATACATAAAAGTTTGCGTAATATTAACATGTTTGGACAACGGATACGTCATAGAGATGTATAAGTTATGCTCTTGGGGTCATATAGTAATTTCCCTACAAGTGCAAAAACTCATCACTCATGGTGAAGTGGCAAGCAGCTCACTTTACACCCAAAAATTCCACGGCGTACCAAAATTCTGAAAGGTGGCAAGGGCTAGAATTTAAAAAATGCCTCCAAACGACTCAGCTCGCCGAGCGCTTCAAAACGAGTACCATATCATGGGGTTTTAGAGTGTTTGACCCATGGCCGAGTGGATAAAGTGATAGATTTTCAGGTTCGAACCTCAGCCCAAAATTAAGTTTAACCAAATTTCGTGAAAATTTTTGCATATTTTGACCTCTAAAACACTTTGCTATCATTTTTTGGCTATAAGTACTTGCTAGAGCTGTATAATAATAATAATTTTAACTTTATTATTGTGGATCTATGGTCAAGTTGGTAGAGCGCCAGTCGACGCCAAGCCTCATAGGTTCGATTCCCAGATGGGGCAAAAAGATTTTGGTACGATGAAGAAATATCTTGGTATATGAAAATTGATGATCACAAACGGGCGTTCTCTGAGCAACCTTTGAATTTTTCAATTTTTCGAAAAATCCAAATTTTCTTTCTTTGCTAAAAAATATTTTTCACTCATATTTTTGATCAATATGTTCTCTTCCATTTTTACTACTTGAGTACATTGTTTTCGAGGTACTTGTCCTTTCAATTGAGTGCCACATGCCATGCGAGAGGCTCTGCATGGCTCTAATTTAGGGTTAATCGACTGTAGAGGATTTATAAGTACATAGGTTTATGCAAAATTGCAAATCCGCTTTAGCTACTAGTTCGGCACTTGAAGGGAGGGGGTCTAAAAGTGGGTTAGAGTGGTTTAAAAAATCTAGGAAACCCTGCATTTTTTGAACTCATCAAAAATTTTATTAAGTCAAATAAATAAAGAAGCAGTTTGGAGTTTAAGGGCTTAGGCTTACTACTGTGACATGCCTACAGAGTGCCCCAAAAAAGTCCCTTTTCGCTGCCTCATAAATTTTGACTTTTTACAAATTTCCAAAATCTTTCTTTCATCACTTTATCAGCCTCCTTGACCTGAACCCTTGGGGTTTCTTAAACGGAACAAAATGACTCTTGAGATTTTATTCCTCACTCACTCCACGGGGTTTCCTCTTCTCCTCAACATAAATTGCCTTAATCCACAAACCGACCTAATTTTTGAAGAGTCCGAAAATCTTGATCCCTCCAAAAACTTTTGCGCGCTAATCACTTTGACCGATTATGTAAATTAGAGGGAAGGTGAGGAAAAAAGAAAAGTGGAAGGTGAATATGAACATGTGGTCCATGAACGATTGACTATCTGAGCATGCCCAACAAAAGATTAACAAAAGACTTATAAGCCCCCAAAAATGCAACAATTGGACATGAAAGAGCAATTTCAGCATAAACGACTTAAATTGCCGTGTTCCGGTGGATGTTGTGTGTTGAAGGAAGAAATTTGAGGCAAAAGGCGTAAAATTACAGAGCGGCATATGGGAAACGGTTAAAAGAGGTTAATAGAGTCGATCATCTAAAGTCGACACCAAAATCAGTGGTATAGACAGAACCCGTATCATGGGTGGGGAGGGCGGGGTTTATTGATTTTTAGCCTAAAAATCGAATTTTTGGAAAAATGTCTAAAATTGGATGTTTGGCCCAAAAATCGCATTTTTGGGGGCAAAAATGGTTAAAAATCGTCTTCTCCCATCACCCCTACTTTTGTTTTAGCTTCTCGGGTTTAAATCAATCGTTCCCGAGATCGTCCGACACACAGACAGACGCACTAACATGACAAGTTTTGTAGTAGGATATTGGACTCTTGCTCATTTTTTTGGTCTTATGATTGACCATTTGTAACCATATCCAAAAGTACACAAATTTTTTCTCAGAAATTTCATAAAAACCAAAAGTTGTTTCTCTTTCCACGCTTGAATACTTGTTTTTCGGTTCCCATCAAGCCATCAAAAGGCTTTTCATCAAACACCCAATACTTTCCCTTCGTCATCCTTCACTGCTTCGTTCGGCCAAGCTCTATTGAATATATTTTTAAAAGAAGAAAAAGTTTCAAATGAATAGAGCCTTATGAATAGCCCTAGCACTAGTCTAATGGATACATGTCCATCGAAGAAGAAGACACGAAAACATGCATAACGGACAAATGTTCATCTTATCGAAAATAGGAAAAATGTTATGCAAAGAAAAATTTTTTAATTTCGACACACCAATCGACTTAGCTTGCTGAAACGAGTAGAACGAATACCATAACATGGGGTTTTCCAACCCGAACTCATGGAGAGTGGCTAATGTGACAGATTGTAGTTTATAGGACCGGGTTCGAATCCCACTTCGAATTTAAAGTTGGGATTCGAACCCGAGCCTATAAACTACAATCTGTCACTTTAGCCACTCGACCATGGGCTCAAGTTGGAAACCCCCATGTTATGGTATTCGTTCTACTCAACACGAGCTGGGTTATTGGTGTAAGTCGTTAAAAAATTTTCTATGCGGAAAATTTGTTTCCATTTTCGACCACCGTGGGCCGCAGCTTGGTCGAAGTTCAACCAAGCTATGATTCGGCCGCCGAACCATAGGACATAGCCATGCTGCCGCCACCCGACTGACTGGCCATGAGGATTCCTCTCTGCCCGGAAAATCCATTCAGCCAAATACAAAAGCCCTATAGAAAATTTGCGGGCGCATTTGTTGTGGAAAAAATACGAACTTGAATAGCCTGCCGAAAGCGAGGCTTTATGTGGAAAATGAAAAGAAACAATACAGTTGTAATGATGGTAGATAGGAGGAAAATAAAGGCCCCTTTCTCTTCGCCTGCCATTTGAAAAGAAGTAGAATTGAAAAGAAGACGAAGAGAATTGAATGTGCATTGAAAAGGGGCAAAATGTATAAAAGAATGAAAAAGAAAGACTACTGCGTTCCGACAACAACCCCATTGAGCAGTAGCTGCCACTCTATTTTTATTCAAGGTTGGGGATGGGTTGGTCGGGTGGTTGATTTTGAGGATTTGTTGTGTGTTGGATTTGTTGACTTTGTTTTGGATATCCTCCTTCCTTCTTCTCATCCATACCTCTGATTAGAGATCGAACTGAGGATTTCGGTTCCTCGATCTCGATCCTCGGTAAATAGGGCCAAAAAAGCCGTAAAAATAAATTTTTTGGCCCTATTTTTTATCTTCGCTTCCCAACATACGAAATATGGACATCGACCACTCGTTAGATAGCTCTTCGTGAGAACAATCGATTGACAACAAAAATTAGATAGAAATCTATTGAATTTGATAAATCGTTTCAATACACAGATCATATTGACGATCAGGCACTTCGTTTCAATACATAAACTCGTTTAAATTTTTCATTCAATTTTGTTTCTCACTTATCTTCAAAGAGTTAACGAATTGAAGTTAACGAAAATGAATTTTCTAATAAAAATTTTTGTTCAAAACTGAAATGGTCCTTTAAAGGACCAGTTCAGTCAGTTACAACCATATGAAAAATGATATATTCGGAAAGATCATGAAAAATGAAGCATTTTTTGTTTTTACGGCATGTTCTGAATCGTTGTAGTCTTCGAGATAATTGCGTTTGAAATTTTGAATTTGTTACAAGCTCTTCGTTGTAATACACAATTCAAAAAAGTTTGTGTCTTACAACGAAGAGCTTGTAACAAATTCAAAATTTCAAACGAATTATCTCGAAAACTACAACGATTCAGAATATGCCGTAAAAACAAAAAATGCTCAATTTTTCATGATCATTCCGAATATATCATTTTTCATATGGTTGTAACTTACTGGACTGGTCCTTTAAGCGTGTTTGTTCGTTGGTCGGACGATATCGGGGACGATTGATTTAAACTCGGGACGCTAAAATAAAAGTTGTAGGGGAGGATGAGAAAAGACAATCGACACCAAAAACATTGAAATCGGACAAATTTGAATTTCTAATTTTCGTGCAAATTCAATATTTTTTGGCCAAATTTATAATTTTAGCACCTATTTATTTTTAGATAAGTCAAGAGGAAAAAGTCTTGATGATGACTTACTGTAATCCATATTTTCCAAGTATCAACACAGGATTATTTATGGAGAAAACAGCGGGAAACTTATTTTTGCCATCTCTAGTTTTCTATTTTTCTACAAATTCGGCTATTACATGAGGAAATTTTTTTTCTATATTTAAAAAAACAAGGTAGGTTAACTTTTAGTACTTATCACGGCGTACCAAAAAAAGGTGCAGACAAAGGTCAAAATTTAAAAAAATTTCTCCAATCGATTCAGCTCACCGAGTGCTTCAAAACGAGTACCATATCATGGGGTTTTAGGGGTTTGATCCATGGCCGATTGGCTAACGTGCTCGTCTTCATTCATAGAGTGCGGGTTCGATCCCGCGCTAAAGTCGTTTTGTATTTTGTTGTCAAAATTTATGAAAATTTTTGCATATCCACATTTTTATATGGGGAACACGATGGCACTATTATTTTGAAAAAATTTTAGATTTTTTTAGATTTTTCCAATCTTTCCAAAAGTTTTCATGGAAAAATAATATCGCCTTCGTGTTCTACGTATAAAAATGTGGATATGCAAAATTTTCATAAATTTTGACAACAAAATAAAAAATGACTTTTGGGCATAGGATCGAACCCGCGTCCTATGAGTAAACGCCTAGAACGTTAGCCAATCGGCCATGGGTCAAACCCAAAACTCCATGATGTGGTACTCGTTTTGAAGCGCTCGGCGAGCTGAGTCGATTAGCGAAATTTTTTAAAATTTTGATCTTTACCTGCACCTTTTTCCTCTTTGGTGCGCCGTGCAGGACATCAAAGATTATCTCTATGAGTTATGAGGAAACTTTTCCTTTATGCTAATAAGGTGAGAAAAATGTGGACATTGAGCCAAATCGGGGTAGTCTTATTTTTGCTCATCAATTTGTCTCGTTCGTGGCAAAAAAATGTACCGCCAAAAGTGGAGGCAGACATCGTCGTTTGGGCGTTCCTGTTTACGAAAATCGCGCAGTGTTCAAGAAAAGAGTGCAAAAGTTTCGTTTTTAGCTTGCAGCTGTGATGAAGTGAATTTTTGACTGAAAAAATTTGAATTTTTAAATTTTTTTCAAATTTTGTTGTCTTATATTGGGCCGTTTAATAACTAAGTTGCTTTTGAGCTGAATCTTTGTGAAAATCACTCTCAGGAGCTTTTTTTACTCTTTTTGTTTTTCTTGTGAAAGATCGATTATGCGAATTTTCGAGTCTCGAAAATGCATTTATATCCGTGATTCAGGGGAGGTATCCGTGTATTGAAACGAAATGACCTAATTATTAAAAGACCTTGAAATCACTTCCCTGACCCTGATTCAGGGAAGCGATGTGTATTGAAGCGAAAATAGGCTAATACAGGGTCAGGGAAACGCTTTCAAGGCCCAGCAATGCGCGAAATCAATTTCTCGCATAGAAAAACCCCCTATAGGGTTATTTTGGTGAAAACTGAAAAACTTGAAAAAATCGCAAAAATTCGCTGTTTTACCTCACCCTGTAAATACTTCCCTGATTTATGTAAGTCTTCTCATAAAAGATGATTATATAGAGATCAAACACCTTTCTTGAAATTTATTTAGGTTAGTTGAGGTTATTTTCTAGCCTGTTCCAATTTTAGGCCTCATTTAGGTTCTCGTGTACCATACAACACTTGTCTAATTTCCATCGCCTCATAATAATTTTCAATAATTTCTTTCTTTCCACTTCCTACAATTATTACTCGTTGAGACTTGTCGTTGCGTGAAATTTCCAAGTTCCAATTTCCTCTTGGGTTACGTCTTCGAGTCGTCTTCAAGTTACGTGCCTCCGAGAGTTCCAACTTTTCGAAAGGTGTCATCTTTCATGCGCACGACTCTTTGCGTCTTCCTCAATTCCTGTTCTCAGGTACAGAAATTTCTTACCCGTGACTCAAAAGTTTGCGTATGTTTATGAGTTCTGTGAGGCATCCATCCTATGTTGACTCTGTTTGACATTTTTTATGAGGTTTCCTATAGGTTTTTCTCCAATTTGCGCCTTCAAAGTTCCACTCCTTAAATTGCCCAGAGGCATTACGTGTTGATGGAAGTGGAGCTAAAAATCCTATTGTGTTCCGAAATGGAGCATTTTCACGCTTTTTGATAGATTTTATGATGAAGATGTGTAAACAATTGCATAAGAATTGAGTGTTTTTGATGATTTTGGATTTATTTATTTATTGATCAGGGAAGGGATTTATCACTCCTGGAACTCATTAAAAATAAAATTTAGAAGTTTAGATTTGTAATGAGATAGATGAATCAAGGCTTAGGCTTGAGCTTAGGCTTAAACTTAGGCTTAAGCTTAGGTTTAGTCTTAGACTTGGGCTTAGGCTTAAACTTAGTTAGTCTTAGGCTTATTAATTTTTTGATATTTTTTCGTATTTAGTCAATTTTTATATGAATAAAATCTCTTGTATTCTAGCAAGGCAAAAAGCTGACAGATGTACAAATATCACGTGTATTTTTATATCTTTATGATTTGTGATACCACGATCGAAATTTTTGCTCTATAGATGGAGAGAGATGGCACAATTTTGGAAACTGTGCGTGGGGGGGGGGTCTTATATTTTTGGCACTAACTAGTACCCCCTATCCATGTATACTAAAAACTGAAATTTGCATAAGAATGGCTTTGCGCAAAAATCGCATTTTTGGGCAAAAACGACAAAAAATTGAAATTTTGTGAAAATGGCTTTTTGCCAAAATTTGAATTTTTTGAAAAAAATTGAAATTTGCGAAAAATGGCTTGTTTTGCTAAAAATCGCATTTTTGGCAAAGTGACTAAATCTAGAATTTTGATTTTTTTGGCAAAAATAGCAATTTTGCTACAAAAAACCAAAAAATTTTTCGCAAATTTTTGAAAAAAAGTCATTTTTTGGTGTAAAATGTCATTTTTTATTGAAAAATTGAAAAAAGAACATTTTTTCAAGATTTCCAAAGCACCTTGGCTCCCATGAAGAAAATTTTGAATTTTTCAGCACTGGTCTTCCATTGGCTACACCAATATCCAATGCCTAAAATTTTCATTTCCATTTATCAAAATCCTGTGTCCCTCCAAAATCAAATTAGCAAAATGAAAATTTTCCGATACACAGATTTCATCGAATATTTTCCCAATTTGCCCACAAAGGCCATGAGACATTCCCACGAAAAGGCGACAACAAGTTCTTCTTGGAATAATATGGAGAAGAAGTGGGGTCCGTTTCCGGAGAGTAATATGCTTAATGACATTATGATTAATTTAATATGAAATGGATATCAGGAAAATGAGACTGTGAATATGTTGTATAAGTCACATTTTGGGTCACACACACACGTTGAGAAAAATTATTAGGAGTTCCAATAAAAAATTCAAAATTAAAAAAATATATACTTAAAAATATTTTATAGCCATACTGACAAAAAATGACAAAAAACTGGAATTTTGAGAAAAATGGCTTTTTCGCCAAAAGTCGCAAGTTTGGACAAAAAATGACTAAAACATAGAGAGAAGGGGGCACCTGACGCATGCTTCGCGCACCGATATTACGTCGATGTTACAGACGCCGACATCGACATTACAGACCACAGGTCAATCCGGGGGATTGAACCTGAGGTCCCAACGTTGCTTAACTTCCCAGATCGGACAGTCGGCCTCATTATCCACTGCACTATAGAGTACTTTCTTTAATCTTCAGCGTGAAACGGAGTATAAATCTTGACGATTTTTAATGAAAAACTGCCAAAATCCACTTTTTCAAATTTTTTATTTTTGTGAAAAGCGCAAAATTTCTTAGACTTCCACAAATCTCTCTATAAAAAATTAGTCGTATGATTTTTCGATACTCCAAAATTTTTCTCCTTCAAAATTTTCACCAAAATTTTCCGTGTTTGCACATGTGTCTTCTTCATCGTTGCCCGTTCTTTTTCTTCTTCCCTAATGTAGAGCTATGTGCACGCATGTGTACATTGGCCAAGCATGCTCAGTTTTCAATTTTCGATTGAGAAGGATTGGGGATTAGCTTGATCCTATATATCCATCCAACGAGCAAAGACTTTGATTCGATTCAGATTTCGGAGGCTATGCTCTTGTTTGCTCTTTCTGATCTCACTTTTTGAATATATAAATTGTATAATGGGATGGTTATTAGCGGATTACATGGAATTTTAATAATCCGATTGATGTGATTACCTAATTTAGGGTGTTGAATGGTGTTTGTATTGGGGTGAAGAGAAGGGTAAGATGAGATTTTGAGATTAGTGTGAAATTAGAATAAAAGTATGGGATGAGGGGAGGGGAAGTGGCTAAAAAATTTTGAATTCGTTAAAAGTAAAAGAAAAAATGATGAAATTTTTTGTTAAGAATGAAGAGATTTAGGCTTGGGCTTAGGCTTGGGCTTAAGCTTAAGCTTAGGTTTGGGCTTAGGCTTATGATTGGGCTTAGGCTTGGGCTTAGGCTTGGGCTTAGGCTTAGACTTGGGCTTAAACTTAATCTTAGGATTGAGCTTAGACTTGGGCTTAAGCTTAAGCTTAGGATTGGGCTTAGGTTTAGACTTAGGCTTAAGCTTAAGCTTAGGTTTGGGCTTAGGCTTATGCTTGGGCTTAGGCTTGGGCTTAGACTTGGGCATTTTGTCGAAAAATTCAGTTTTTTCGCGAAAAATCTAATTTTTGTGAAACATCTAAGTTTTTTTTGTTGCAAAAATCAACATATCTTATAAAAATCATAACTAAAATTTTCTCCTACCTCATCAAAAAATTTTCCCACTTTCTTCAAACTTTTTTCCAACTCTAACGTGACATTTTCTTTTGTACTGGTTTTTTCGTAGATTTTCTGGGTCTCGTCTTCGACCCCCTATAGTGTTCACACAGTTTGTTTTTCTCCTACCTATTTTTCCATCTCATAGCTTTGCGTTCGTTCGTTCATCCTGTTTAGTTTGAGAATTTTTTGGAGAGTGATTTTTTGTGCCAATGATCCTTTTTTGCAATTTGGCGATTTAAAAGTAAAAATTTGCCAAAAAAATCCCACGGCGGTTTTTGGGCAAAAATGTGAGAAAATTCGAAATTTTAAAAACGAATCACGCCATTCAACTCAGCTCAACAATACAAGTAAAACGAGGTATATATTATACCAAGGCACAAAGGAATCACATGGCCGAGTGGTTAATGTGCAAGTATTGACATGTAGGTTGCGGGTTCGTTCCCGGTCCGAAATTAAAGTTTTCCGATTTTCATCAAATTTTTTGCATATGCCTATTTTTCGTCGTAGATCATTATCCTGTTAATATTTTTTCATCTTCAACCAAAAACAGGCATGTCCAAAATATTTTATGAAAAACGGGAAACTTTAACTTCGGGCTGGGATTCGAACCCGCGACCTATAGGTCAAATCCTGTCACACTAACCACTCGGCCATGTGAATCATTAGCATCTTTGTACAATATATACCTCGTTTTACTCGTCTCATTGAGCGGAGCCGAATGGCATTAATCGTTTTTAAGATTTCGAGTTTCCGCCTTGCCAAAAAAACTTCCGTGTTTTTGAAAAAATCCCTTAAAAATTTCATCTCCAAAAGTTTAGCTAGAAAACTTTTTTGCTTCGTTTCACACCAGCCGATAGATTATACGAAAAGACACCCAAAAAACTAGCCAATCGGTCGGCTAAAATTTTCTCCACCACTCTCCTTTTCTTTTCTTCTTCATCATTCTTTCGCCCGCTCTCGACTCCCGAGCCGAAAACCAACCAAGTGTATTTGCGGTTGGTTTGTGCTTGCCTGAGAAGAGGCCATCGGCAAGAGCGAAAAAAATGACGATGTCGAAGAAGACTTCTCGCGTTCCTCGAGAAACCTTGTCTTACTGTACCCTTTTTTCTTGGCCTTAGCAATTTTCTTCATTTTCCGTGTGCTCAAGAATTATTCACGTCCGTCGCGGCTCGATGCAATCGTTCGTTCGTGTAGTGCGCCGGCATCACACCTGGGCCGAGGATGGAGAAAATTCGAAGAGTTTATGAAAGGCCTTGACAACCTCTTAGGTAGGAATAGAAAGTGTATGAGTGCGGAGGAAGTGAGGAAATTCTTGAGAGACTGAGACTCAATCCTGAGGAAATTGGAGAGTGCATTATTATTTTTTATAAGTACAAAATTGATCATGAGTGGGTATAAAAGTTTTCTACATAGGAAAAATGTCAAAAAAAAAGTGAAATTTTCAAAAAAGAGTAATGATATTCAATTTTAAAAAATCAATTTTTCATAAANATTATTATTTTTTATAAGTACAAAATTGATCATGAGTGGGTATAAAAGTTTTCTACATAGGAAAAATGTCAAAAAAATGTGAAATTTTCAAAAAAGAGAAATGATATTCAATTTTAAAAAATTCGATTTTCTATAAAAAATTCTTTTTGGATCAACTACAGCACCACCTCCCGCTCCGAAGGATCTGGCTACAAACTTGACTAAGCCTAAGTCCAATCCCAAGCCTGAACCCAAGTCTAGGACTATGCCAAAACACAAGCCTAAGCTTAAATCTAGGCATAAGCCTAAACCCAAGCCTAAACCCAAGCCCAAGCCTAAGCCTAAGCCTAAGCCCAAGCCCAAGATTAAGCCTAAGCCTAAGCCTAAGCCCAAGCCCAAGCTCAAGCCCAAGATTAAGCCTAAGCCTAAGTCTAAGCCCAAGATTAAGCCTAAGCCCAACCCTTTGAGATTTAAAAAATTTTTTATTTTAAATTTTTCGCCCACAATATTAATTTTACCATTTAAAAGCTCCAAAAATAAAAATTTTCAGTCTCCGCATAAAACCTCCCACCTAAAACCACCCACCTAAAATCATCATATCCCACCTAATTAAAAAATTGGCTTTACTACAACAAAATTAAAAAATATCATATATATTTTTATCTAATAAGCCGGATCATTTGCAACTCCCATAGGGTTTCCTAACATACTTAACTAGGAAACCAAACTCATATCACGACGAGCTAATTTGCAAAAAGTCTAGTCCATCAACCAACGTCTAGTCCATTTTCTTCCATAAAAGAAAACAGTCCGACCTCGATGGCCAGGTGGATAAGGAAGTCGCCCATTCGATCTGGCAAGTTAAGCAATGTTGGGTACGCAGATTAGTTGCTTTTCAAAATAATTTTTTCCAAACAATGGAGCAAAAAATTTTTGCTCCAATGTTTGTAAAATTTTTTTGAAAATCAAAATTTTTGCCCTAATGGGATCGAACCTGAAGGGCCCAACATTGCATAACTTACCAGTTCGGACGAGCGGCTTCCTTATCCACTTGGCCATCGAAGTCAGGTTTTTTTCTTTTCCGTCATGACCGAATAGTTAGAACTCTACAATTGTACGTTAATGTCGTGGGTTCGAATCCTGCTTGCGTCCATTTGTTTTTATCTCTTTTTCTTTTTTAAATTTTTTAAAAAGAAAATCGATATTTTTTATAGCTCGCCGTGACCAATAAAATGGCACCAAAATTATTTAATTTTGACAATGATTTGGGTTATTGAGACGAAAACACGAATCAGGATTTTCGTTTCAATAATCCAAAACATTTCAAATTCAATAATTTTGGTGTCATTTTATTCGTCTCCACGAGAAATACAAAACTTAATGAGTGTAGCAGGGAATCGAACTTGGCATCAGAGGCACAGAAAGTCGCAAATTAGCCACTAAACTATCGTGGTTGAATGAGACTAAACTTTTTGCAAACTTTCACTCGCTGTGATGTCTAGAGGTTTCTTTGTATCGTTCACTCCTCTTACTAACTTACTAAGTTAATGGCTATGGTGGAGAAAAACTTTTAATTGCGTGATTGATTTTTTGTTTTCAAGCCATTTTACTCATTTCGATTAGATAGTGCAGGAAAAATATGGTGTTGCGTGTCATTCTTGTGTGATTGCTGAAAGGTGGAGTGGTTGTTATCCTTGAAGGATTTTGAAACATTTGGTGAAAAATTGTTTAGTTTATGTAAAAATATTGAATTGTGATATCAAACTTCAGATTTTTCGTCAAAAATTGCGTGAATAACGTAATTTCGCGGACAGTAAATTGGTTTATTTCGAAAATTTGGATTTTTTGTTGTTGTTTTTTAATTTTTGTGATTTTTTAAACTAATTTTTACAATTTTTGGATTTTTGGCAAATTTTGGGGTTTGAATCAATTTTCCCAATTTTCGAAATTTTGACCACGGTGGCACAAGTGGATCGAGAAATGTTGCCGGTTTGTAGGTTCAACTTCAAAAATCTCTAACTTCTCACTGGTAAATCGAAATCCGGAAATTCTTTTTGCATTTTATTCCCCAAACAAAATACTAATTTTGTAGTAAGCGATTTTTTCTGAAACCTTTCTTTCGACCAAAAACTTTAACTTCCAAGTTTACGTTGTTGAAAAACTCGAATCTACGATATCCAACTTCAAAAATCTCCAGCTCTTTGGAGACTAATCCGATTTCGATAATTCTTTTTACATTTTGTAATTTAGGTAAAATGTAAACTTTTTATTGAGCGGTTTTTTCTGAAACCTCTGTTCCGCCGAGATATAAGACTTTAAAGTTTTAGGTGACCCTACAAACCGACAACATTTCTCGATCCCTTTAACTTGAAATCGCGCCACCATGTGACAACTTTTATCATTTTTGTGGTTTTTACATTTTTTCAATTTTCAATTTTAGGTTATGTTCAATTGTTGGGATTTTATATATTTTTTCAAATTCGAGTATTTTTGACAAATTTTTACAATTTTACGATTTTTACATTTTTTCTTTGTTACGATTTTTGACCACTTTTTGTGATTTTGATAAAATTTTCCAATTTTTGTGATTTTTGATTTTTTTTTGTGATTTTTTAAACCAATTTTTCAAAGGATATTTGTCAAATTTTTTCACTTTTTATGATCTTTGACCACTGTTGCACAGACCCCGGCCCAAAATTTTTGTTTTTATGACCCACCCCCGCAGTTTGGCGACCCTAGGAGGGGTCCCCCGACACCGGGGACCTACCCCCCTCCACCTCATGACCTACCCCCTCCCCACTCCATGACCTACCCCCAGTCGAATTTTACAGGGGGTTGTGCAACTGTGTCTTTGACCAATTTTTCCAATGGATATGATTTTTTGTACAATTTTTGGGATTTTTGTCTAATTTTTTCATCTTTGAGATTTTGTTAAATTTTTTCAATTTTTGGATTTTTGTAAATTTTTTTTCCAATTTATGAGATTTTTTATACCCCTCCCCACCCAATTTTTTGGGCAATTTTGTTTACCTCTAGATAATTTTCGAAGTTTTGTTGACCACTCATCCATCAAGGCGCCAAAAAATTGTCGGTACACATAATTTTGTTCGCTCAATTTGCGGATTTAATTGATCATAACTTTTTCCGGTATTTTTCGATTATGGTGGTTTTTGATTGATTTTTCTGGGGGTGCATAATAAGTTTTTTTGTTCAATTTAAAAAAAATGAAGATTTTCGATTTTTTTATTTTTAAAATTTTTTGTGTTTCTCTATTTTTGATTGCATAGCATAGCACAGAGCCGTAGCTAGAATTCAGGTTGGATGGGAGCACAATTCTTTTTTAGGTTGGAAGGGGTAGCACGACCAGTGTTGTATGCAGAAGGGATGGCTAGGGAGGGAGTACTTCCCCAAAAAAAGGGTCGAATTTTTGCCAAAAATTGAATTTTGGCTAAAAATTAAATTTTGACCAAAAATTGAATTTTGACTAAAAAGATTGAAAAAAACTAACATTGCCAACGTGTTCCTCGTAGGAAATTACCCCTATCGGATATTTTTCCATAATATTTCTTTAAAAAAGTATCAGTTTTTGGAGTCCTGTTGATTAGAGGAAGAGCTCCAAAATTTTTAACATCTAAATTTGTATACTTCCAAATTTGACCTCAATATCCTGTACTTAATTTTCCCCATAACAAATTGACTCCTAAACACATCCTTCCATCTCCGACTTGACCGGATCAATAGAGATCATAATAGAAAGTTGCCGGTGTATTAATGAAATCTGCCGTCCCCACCCGAAATACAATAGGATCAGTTTCACCCCGGCTAACGCATTCTTTTCGTCTGCAAAAGGTGTGATGTTGTTGTTGATTGGGATCGGTTTACCGCTCGCACTACAACAGAAGAATACAAATAATATAATACCGAATAACCTTAGTTGTATGCGTGTGTCTGTGTGCTGTGTCAATAAGGGAAACAATTAAATACATTTGTTTAGAAATTTTTATTGGTAAAAAAATGAAAATATTACGTCAAAAATATGGGTGTTAAGAGGACATAAAAACGACAAAAAATTTTTTTCGATTTTCGTCAATGTTTCTAAGTTTTTGTATTTTTGACCAATTTTTGGGATTTTTTCAAATTTTTCCAATTTTTTCGATTTTTCCAAAATTTCATTACTTTTTTTTCAAGTTTTCATNTTTTTTCGATTTTCGTCAATGTTTCTAAGTTTTTGTATTTTTGACCAATTTTTGGGATTTTTTCAAATTTTTCCAATTTTTTCGATTTTTCCAAAATTTCATTACTTTTTTTTCAAGTTTTCATAAACTTTGTGATTTTTCAATTTTGGGTTTTTTTCAAATTTTTTTTTGGAAAACAAGTGAATTTTTGAATTTTTTAAAAATGAGACACTCACAAATCAAAAATTGTAAAAAATTTTTTTCGCAGATTAAAAATTGTTTTTCATTCCAAAAATCCTTTCAAAAATTTCCCCCATTCTCACCAAAGCCTTCTGTCTTCAACAGAACCTCCTCTATTGCACTTTCTCATGGCCCACGCAAATTTCTAACTCCTACCGGCTAACTCAACACCCCACGTCTAAGCCAGAGGCATTGCTGGAGTTAATGCAACCTGGCACTTTTCGGAAAGTTCCCAGGTGGTCTACACGGTGCGACAAATCGGTCGAAGTCGGTCACGCTATAAACACAGCAGGGGATCTTAACATCTCATGAATTTGAAAGAAAAGAGGAGTAACTTTGATGGATGATGAGATAAACTTTTGATGAGGGGTGACCGAATTACTACCGTAGATTTTAGAGCGGAAAAATTTTTTATGTTAAATTGAAAAATTCAAGGTGACGTGAGAAAATTTGTTTGGAAGCTTTTTTTGATTGAAATTTTGCGAATCTTGGATTTTTTAAATTTGAAAAATTACACGACGAAATAAAAAAATTCATTCAACTTTAGGCTTAGGGTTACAAGAAACCCGCAAAATTTGTCAACCTCAAAAAGTGAAAATCTTTGAGAAATTATAGGTAGGCAGGCAGGGAAGGACAGGCTTAGATTTTGGCTTTGGCTTAGGCTTAAGCTTAGGTTTGAGTTTAAGCTTAGGCTTGGGCTTAGGCTTAAACTTAGGCTTGGGCTTAGGCTTGGGCTTACATTGTTAGCCTTAAGCTTAGGCTTAGGTTTAGCCTTAGGCTTGAGCTTAGGTTTGGGTTTAGGCTTAGTCTTAGGCTTGGGCTTAGGCTTAAACTTAGGCTTGGGATTAGCCTTAAGCTTAGGCTTAATTTCATCTTAGGCTTAGTCTTAGGCTTGGGCTTAGGCTTAAACTTAGTCTTAGCCTTAAGCTTAGGCTTAGGTTTAGCCTTAGGCTTGAGCTTAGGTTTAGCCTTTGGCTTGGATTTAGTTTTAGACTTGGGCTTAAACTCAGATTTAGGTTTTAGCCTTAGGCTTGGGCTTATGCTTTTATCTTAACTTTCCACTATTTGTATTATTTTCAAAAAATTCCATAAACTGATTTCGACAACCAAGTTAGACAGTATATAAATTTTCAAATTTTTAAAAAATTTTCTCCGAAAAACAACAAATTTCAAATAAAATTGAAAAAAATTCATATTTCCCTTTTACCCTCAAAAATTAATTTCTCGACTTTCAAAATTTTTTTAATTTAAAAAAATACAAAAATACACAAAAAGAAGGCCTACAGTCAACCCTAGATATCATCATCACTTTTGGCACTTTCTTAATCTCCCACTCGACTTATCACCTGTCAAGATCTAAGATCGGAAAATCTTCAACTTTCTCACATCATACACATGTAAAAATCGTCTCAGTCAAGACTTTTGTGTGATTGGCTAAAATCCTTGCCTGTTTCGAGTGATTCATACACACACATACCCCACCTTCCACCGTTTTCTCCTCTACACCTTTACGACCCGCCTCAAAATTCTCATATCGCGGCGCGAAAACCCCGCCCATTTTCGACAAGACGAAATGTTTGCATAGAAAAGTGTATAGTGTATGTGGAAGAACGTATACAAGACCTCTTATTGAATTTGCTTCCCATCTTTTCTCGATGTGAAAAACTTTTGATTTGACTTGATCTCGAGATAGTAGGGGGTATAATATGCAAATTTGGTATACATAGGTATATGGGGTTAACCAAATCAACTTTTGTTTTATAGCCCATTTTTCTCGCGGCTCTATTGTGTAATTGTGTTACACAAATTTTTATATTGTTATATGTCTATCTATTGTGTTGCCGAGGTTTCTATTGAATTCGGTGGGTCCTCAATTGAAAACCCGCAAGACCCCTATTCACTAGGATCGCCTTTTCATTCCAATTGTATGAACTACTAAATAGCCATACACTACTGTTCATTGAAAAAAGGACTCAAAAACACAAACCCGGCTATTGAAATAAATAAATTTGTTTCATTCTATTCAAATTTATTATATTATCAAGAATAATGGTTAAGTTGTTAGCCGCACCATTGATCTTGAAATGGCCGTTCAAATGTATAGGAAAAATCGTGGAAAAAATTTTTGTGAAAAGAAAGTGTAGTTTTTTGAAAATTATATTTTATTGAAAAATAGAAACAGTTTGAATAGAGAGATAAAAGGTTCAAAAATGGGAATGTTGAAATTGAGTATGAGGGTGAGAATTTTGAGATAAAGAAAAATTCTAAAATTTTTTGAAGCACATTTCTTCTATTTTTTGGCAGGAATTGGCGGAAACTCGAAATTTTAAAAATGAATAATGGTATTAAACTCAGCTAAATGAGACGAGTAAAACGAGGTATATATCGATCACAAAAGAAGAAAACTCATATGGTTGAGTGGTTAGTGTGACAGGGTTTAAACTTATAGATCTTGGGTTCGAATCCCGACTCGAAATTAAAGCTGTTCAAATCCCAAGAAAATTTTTGCATATTTTTTTGACTTTGCAATCATTTTTTGCTGGAGCTGTATAGTAATAGTGATTTTAATTTTTATAAAATCTAGCCTTATACAGATTCAGAAGTATTTAATGACCCAAAATGGTTACAAAGTGTTTGTGGTCAAAATAGAGATATGCAAAAATTTTCATGGGATTTGGACAACTTCATTATCGGGCCGGATTCGAACCCGCGACCTATAAGTGCAATCATTGCACACTAACCGCTCAGCCATGTGAGTTTTCTTTCTTTATAATTGATATATACCTCATTTTACTCATCTCGTTGAGCTGAGTCGATTGGCATTACTCGTTTTTAAAATTTCAAATTTCCTCCAATTTTTGACAAAAAACCATTATGGAGGGTACCCCCTCCACCCAAAAAATGGTACAGGGTGTGCCGAAAAGTGGAATTTTGTGATTTTTTGACTCTGAAATTTATTTTTCTATGGGAAAGTTTATGCAAGGAATTGATTGCGCACATTCCCGAACCCTGAAAAAGCTTCCCTGATTCGAGGAAAGAATTAGGTTTTTGAAAAAATGACCATGTTTGCTTCAAAAACACAATTTGTCCCTGAATCAGGCATTTTCAGGGTTCGGGAACGCGCGCAATCGATTCCTCACATGAAATTGCCCCTAGACAATTATTTTTAGAAAAATTCATTTTTGGATTAAAAAATTTATGAATTCACTTTTTTGACACACCATTTCGATTTTTGCGCGATTTTTTCAAAATTTTAATTTTCGCTAAAATAACCCTATAGGGGTTTTTCTATGCGATAAATCGATTATGCCCATTGCCGAACCTTGAAAACCCTTTTCTGATCCTGTATTACTCTATTTTCGCTTCAATATACACATCTCTTCCCTGAATCAGGGTCAGGGAAGCGTTTTCGAGATTTGTCAATGAGCGCAATCGATCATTTTAGGGAGGGGGGGAGCTATTTTCCTGTTTTTTTTTTAAATTTTCTATTTTTCGAGTAATTGATAATTTATGCTTTTTAAGATTTTGGCCAAAAAATCAATTTTGGTCAAAAAATCGAATATTCAATCTACATCCCACTTTCGTGACAAAATTTGCATAACTTTTAAAATTATTATTGACTTAAAAAATTCTTTTTTAGTACTTCTGAATGATGGTGATGATGGACGGGCAGGACCCCCAAAAATCCGCAACAGGTCCACCACCACCTACTCACTTCGACACTTCTCATTATTCTCATTATATGCTCAACGGTTTCACGCAATTACCTCTGGTTTCTGCGGGTGTTATGCCATCGATGAATGGCTTGAATGGTGGAAATACCGGGAGGATGGACGACCATATGAATGCCGATTCACCAGGTTCAAGTTCCGGTGGTGGAAGTGGAAGTATCGGTGGGTGTAGCGGTGCATGTGGTACTGGAAATTGTGGTGGGCCATGTGGAAGTAATAGTCAAATGAATGGGAGGCCGAGTACGGGCGGTGGTTCGAGCGGTGGAAGTGGAGGTAACCTTTTTGTGCAAAATAGCCATTTTTTGACTATTTTTGGTAAAAATTTTTTTTCGAAAAATTGGAAAAACCCACCCACCCCTTCATTATTACCTCTGTAATCAACCAAAATTACTTCATTTTAGGCCCCATGAAAGACAAAAAAGCCATTAATGACGACCGTGTCAAACGCCCCATGAACGCCTTCATGGTCTGGTCTCGTGGCCAGCGCCGAAAAATGGCCCAGGACAACCCGAAAATGCACAATTCCGAAATTTCCAAACGTCTAGGCCAAGATTGGAAGCAACTTAGTGAAGCCGAAAAACGACCATTCATCGATGAAGCGAAACGTTTGCGTCACATACATATGAAAGAGCATCCCGATTACAAATACAGGCCGAGGCGGAAGTCCAAGCCGAACCCGCCCGGCAAGAGTAAACCACTTGGACATATGGGTGGTATGGGTCAAGCTGCAGCGGCGGCATCTGCAGCACTTTCGTTAGACCCGCTGAAGAATTACTCATCACAAGTAAATTTTTCGCATTTTTTAAAGTGGATTTATGTTTTTCTGTCGCTAAAATTTGCATAAAAATGTAAGCCTTTCAAAAAATTCCAGCTTATTTTCGCGCTTTTTCTGACCATCTGGCTATTTTTTCAACACAGCTGCGCAAAAATAATATGGTCGGACAAAAAATCTCTAGCGCAACATATTTCACGGCGATTTTTTTCTTGGAAAAAAATTTGAAAATTTAAAAATGAATAACGCCATTTGACTTAGCTCAACGAGACGAATGAAACGAGGTATATATCGATCACAAAAGAAGAAAACTCACATGGCCGAGTGGTTAGTGAGCAAGGATTGCACTTATAGGTCACGAGTTCGAATCTTGTCCCGAAATTAAAGTTTTTCGATTTTCATGAAAATTTTTACATATGCCTATTTTTGGTCGTTGGTTTTACTCATCTCGTTGACCTAAGTCAAATGGCGTGACTCGTTTTTAAAATTTCGAGTCTCCGATAATTTTTTGCCAAAATTTGTAATTTTAACCAAAAAATTTTTTTAGCCATATCCGTCAATGGCAGCAACATGGAATCCACATACAACCATGTCCAATCCGATAACTTCGAGTAGTTACTTTCCTAGTCCTTATTCGATGTATGGTGGATCCGCATACGATATGATGGGATTGGGTGGTTTGAGTACATCGTACTTGGGTGCTGGACAATACCCATCGCAGACAAATAGCCCGGGTGCAATGGGCTATCATCAATCGCCATCTGGGCAGTTGCAATCGGTTGGACAATCGCAACAGAATGGGTAGGTGTAGAAATATATTTGTAAGACTATGAAATGCCTAAGTCTAAGCCTAAATCTAAGTCCAATCCTAAGTCTAAGTCCAGCTCTAAGTCTAAGATTATGCCTAAATTTATCTATGCCTAACCTTAAGCCTAAGTCCAGCCTTAAGCCTATGCTATGTCTAAGCCCAAGCCTATGTTATATCTAAGCCTTCAAATTCTATCTAACCACAAATGTAAACCCCTTTATTTTATTTTTAATAAGTTCCAAAAGTAGGTCAGACTAGATTTAAACAATGCATACCCCTAGATTTTTTATCAAGAAATGCAAATTTTTAATTTAGGTACTCACATCAACCCAAAACCGAGCCAGGCACGGAAGCTTCGTTGACCTCGATGAATCCTAGCCTTGATCCGGCCGCTCAAGCCGCACTTCTCGAAGCGACAGCCGCCTCGGTCACCAATCCACATGACTTCTTCCGCGGTTTCACCGACCAGAAAGACCCAGCTGCCGCCTCAGCTGCAGCGGCCATGAGTGCTGCAATGAGTATGAGCTACAGTGGCCTACAGTACCCAGCAGCATTGAATTATTTAGATGCTCACCAAGCGGCCATGGGTTTGCATGGTCTTCCTCATAATGCCATGTAGGAGAGTATGGTAGTTGAATTTTTCGAGGATTTTTTTAATTTTTGGATTTTTCAGAGGAAAGGTGAAAATTAAGAAAAAATTTTTCCTCAAAAATGTAATTTTAATTTTAAAAAATCAATATTTGAAAATTTTTTCACCTCTTCTCATCTATATTTTTGATTTGTGATACACTTCTTTAACTATATATTCTCTTCATTTTTTTCCAAATTTTTCTTTTAGGTACAAATCTATTTTTCAATATTTATTCAACTTCTTGAATTTTTGTAGCCCAATTTTTAAAAATTTTCTTCAAAATTTGTTGATGCCTTCTGCCTTTTTTCATCCTTCCAAAAAAGGCACTTCACTTTGTATTACCTATGGTTTGATAGCTTTACTGTGTCGATAGATAGATCTTTTTTGAATTTTTTACATAAAATGCTTTAACTTTGTTTGATTTTTTAATCTTTCTGGCTGTCCGACTCTTTTCCAGGGTTTCAACAACGATTTTTTCTAACACTTTTTTCTTTTTTTATAAATAAAATTCAAAATTTTCTTATTTTTAAATATGCAAATTTTCAAAAGTTGTTCAAAACAGTACCATAGTCAGGATTGCTCTTGGATGGGGCATAGTTGAACATTTTTTGGTGAAGCAAAAATATAAGAGGAACCATTAAAAAAATTTTTTCATTTTTTCCATCTTTTGGGGTACATGTCCCACTAGCATATGGCACTGATTTAAAATTTGCATATTTCATTTTTTTAAATCCAAGCATTTGTTGTTAACTGCTTTTTTTATAATATGATTTTTATTAATATAAAAAATTTCTTCTGTATATTTTTATATCATTGGTAGAAGTATCAGATTTATTAATAAAGGTAATAAATTTTACAAAATTCGAAAATTTTTGTTTATTGGCAAGAAATCTCTGAGAATCAGGGTCAACAGAAAAGTATCAAAAAAAGAAAATAACTGATTTTTAAAAAGTTTAAAAAATAATGCTCAGATTTTGAATTTTGATCATTTTTGAATTCTCTCATAACGTCAAAAGCTTTAGTCATCATTGCACCATAGGTTTTTTATGATCCAAGATAAATAAAAGTTTCGTGCAAAATCTTTTGGACGCAAGGGGGAACCGAATCCTTGCTAGGGCCAGTGATACCGAATTCCTTGTCAGCGCAACGGACCACCACACCATGGTGGTCGAATAGTTTATCTCTAATTTCGATCTAGAATTAGTGCCAATCGCAACGATTTTAAAGGATGCTAATAAAGGGCATTCACGGTGTATTGTGTTTTTCAATTTTTTCTTCATGGCCGAGTGGCTAACGCGATCGGCATTAACTCATAGGGAGCGGATTCGATCCCTCTCCCAAAATTCTTTTTTATATTTTTACCCTTCTTCCCACCTTTTCGGCTTTTTGATGCGCCGTGACTCACAAACCTAAAAAAGAGTAGATCCCCCCAAACCTGAAATCTAGATATATATCTGGAGTCTACACTTAAATTATTCATAAAATATCAGATTGTCAGTCGATTTCGTCGATTTTCGCAACTTTAAATTTGGACTGAGATTCGAACCTGAGATCTATAAGTGCAAATCCTGGCACACTAACCACTCGGCTATGTGAATCATTGGCGTCTTTGTACAAGATATACCTCGTTTTACTTGTCTCGTTGAGCTGAGTTGAATGGCATGACTCGTTTTTAAAATTTCGAATTTCCTCCACAATTTGCCCAAAAACCGCTGTGCCCTTTTTCAAAAAAAATCTTGATGAAAATTTTTTTTCAATTTTTTCTTTTTCTAATGCACTTTTACCTCAATTAGACCCATCTTTGCGTCAAGAAACAATATCTAGACAATTTTTAATTTCTGAACTCTTATTATTTATAACCTATTCAAATTTCCCAAACTAGACTTAACTACACTACCGTATACCGGAAAGATGCTACCTAAACGAGGTGGAGGGGAAATTGAGGGGGATTATTTGAAAAAGGGATGAAAAAAATTTCTTGACGTCAATCTATCGACCTATCGGCACGTACATGAGCCTAGTTGGATGGAAGAAGATTATCGGCTTAGTAGAGGGGGATTGTCGGGTCAATCTGCTTTAAGTTGAGGCGTTAATCGGCTAGTTTTCAACAGGGAGTCCAGGGCAACATAATACGGTAATTCTGGGGAGAAAGAGTAAAAAAAGTTGATTTTTGAAGAAAAAAATGATTTTTTGAAAATTTTAAATTTTTATGAAAATGATTCTTTTTTACATTAAAATTCAAAAATTCAATTTTTCTAAAAAATTTCTATTTTGCCAAACTTGATTTTGCAACTCGTTTAATATAAACTTTTTGATTAGTTTAAATAGCTTTGAAAGAAAGTTAAAATTGGGCCTTCGTGGCCCAGTGGAGAAGATGCTATCTGATAAATACAGTTTCAATGCTCTAGTTCAGTTCTCAGTTGAATTCTTTCAGTGAAATGTGTTCTTTATGCACAGCACTAAAATGCCGAAAAGGTGTATGCAAGGGTCAAAATTTAAAAAAATTTCACCAATCGACTCAGTTCGTCGGGCTCTTCAAAACAAGTACCATATGATGGGGTTTGATCCATGGCTAATTGGCTAAAGTGTTCGGCTTCACTCACAGGTCGCGGGTTCGATCCCGTGCACAAAATTCATTTTTTTTATTTTGGTGTCAAAATACATAAAAAATTTTGAATATCCACATTTTTATGCGAGGAACAAGATGGCGCTATTATTTTTCCATGAAAATTTTTAGAAAAATTAAAAAAAAGTTTTAGATTTTTCGATTTTTCCAAAAGTTTTCATGGAAAAATAATAGTATTACGGTGTTCTCCGCATAAAAATATGGATATGCAAAAATTTTCATGGATTTTGCTATCAAAATGTTAAAAAATGAATTTTGGGCGCGGGATCGAACCCACGCCCTATGAGTGAAGGCCGGACATGTTAGACGCTCGGCCATAGGTCTAAATCCCTAAAACCCATGATATGGTACTTTGAAGAGCTCGGCTATCTGAGTCGATTGGATAACTTTTTAACTTTTGATCCTTGCCTACATCTTTTTTGGCATTTTCTCGCGTCTTGAAATATATTCTTTTGTAGCCAAAAGAATATATTTCAAGACGCCATCATGAAACGCATGTGGATCAAAAAATTTTTTAAAGAAATTTTTAAATTGAACAAAATTTTAATTTTTTTCAATTTTTTTCACTTTGTCAAAAAATCGAAAATTCCAAAATGATCAAAGCCTATTTTTTAAACTTTTCCATTTCTATTTTTACTCTTTTGTTTATGAGATTAACCTATAGATGTCTTGTAATTTTTAATTTTTATGCTTGTTGTAGACAAAATTAAGCCTCCGTAACACTGACATGAAGATGTTTGCTAGGGTTGTGTGTATTTTCGGAAATCTCAGCCAATTTACTCCTATTCTTTTCAAACGGATGTGCAGTAATCAATCCCAGGAAAAAGAGGAAGAAACGATCAAAACGAGGAAATTTATTTTATCAGAAATTTTAAGAAAAATATTTGAACAAAAATTCGGGACAAAATTTGTTATTGTTCCCTAAAATGACTTTATATGAGTTAACTCTTCTCCCCCACCCTCCAGTTATAATTTTCAAACATAGGCTCGGCTTCAGAAATAACCTGAGCGGGCTGCAGGCATACGTGGATAACCACTTTTCAACAAATTTGCGGGGGGCATAGGTGGATAAAGTAAGGAGGTCCACTTTTCCGACAAATTGCGGGGGTTAGGCCAAAAGTTGCTGGGGGTCATTTTTTCAAAATTTTCACTAAAAAATGACATTTGTTCGCCAAAAAATGCTCAAAAATTGCTATTTTTGCTCCAAAATGCGTTTTTTTTCCAAAAATGCCGTTTTTTAGTCATTTTTTAAGCCATTTTTGCCAAAAAATTCCATTTTTGGCCTGTGGCCGAAATTTAATGGGGGAGGGGGGGGGGTCAAGCCTCCAAGTGCGGGGGGGGTCCACTAGTGGACTATCCATCTATGGGAAGATAGTCAAAAATTGCTAAATCATAAGGAGCTCTTGTATAAATTTTTGACCTTAGACTTAATTGAGGTAAGGGGGTCAAAAATACAAATCATATGGGGGACCATGATGTAAATTTCCGACCTAAAAAATTTGCTGTGGAGTCCACAGCAAATTTTCTAACGTTTACATAATGGTCTATTAATGGACCCCTATCCATCTATGACTGCTGGATCCGCAGCGAGCCGCATGGCCAGCAGCGGGACGCGGTACNTTTACATAATGGTCTATTAATGGACCCCTATCCATCTATGACTGCTGGATCCGCAGCGAGCCGCATGGCCAGCAGCGGGACGCGGTACCAAGCCTCGCAACGTGTCACAGAGGCCAGAGATTCGTCACGGCTAGCTCGGGTTGTTTCTGAAACCGGCCCATACTTTAAATTCCTTAAATCTGTACTTTTACCTAAAATCTCAAAAATTATAAAAAATGTTAGTTCTATGTCAACTTTAAGTACCTAGACACGATCCGATGCGGACATGCGGAGGTGCGAAATCGACTGACAATCTGATCACACCATTGGTAGCACTTGCTCTCAAATATACAAAGTAAACTTACAACATTCTAAGGTAAACATAGAGGAAATATTATAACAATGTTTGGTTGGTATATATTGAGGGAAAGTGTTAAGTTAGGGACAAACTTTAGGGTCATATGGCACGGCTGGTTTAGCGTGTTCAGGATTTTTGTTTGGAGGGCAACTAGGTAAAAACCTCATTTTTCTATCAAATTTTGGCCAAAAATGCCATTTTTCTTAATAAATTTGGGGGTTCTCTATGCTAGAAATCGTTTGCGCGCATTGCTGAAACTTAAACATGTTTCCCTGTTCTTGATTCAGGAAAGAGGTATGTGTATTGAAGCGAAAACAGGATTTTTTTGACGCGCAATCGATGCATAGAAACTCCCATATAGGATTATTTTGTGAAAATTAAACACCTTGAAAAATTTTGAAACAAAATTCGTAAAAATCCAGTTTTTTGGGTATACCCAGGGTACATCCAAAAAAAATTAATTTTTTGATCTTCAATCGATCTCACATAACTCAATCCCATCCAAAATATCGCCTTCACATGACCTTTTTATCCTATTGTCTTTTTCCATTCCTGCATATTCCATTAGAAGGTCATCTGGCCCGAAATCATCAGCCGATGTGTGGTATATGTAAAAGTCAACAATCCCTCACACACCGGGAAACTGAGGCCGGAAAACAGTCCATTTTGAGAAACTCATACAAACACTTGGGGTGTGTTCGGAGAACCCATAATATGCTACTTTTCTCGAATTATTGAGCGAGACTGTATCGAGGGAATGTTTTGTATGATTTGTTTAAAAAAATGCAAAAATAACAAAAGTTTAAAGGTCCACACCTATCATCTTCCTTAACCCTGATTCAGGGAAGGTGGTGGTGCATTGAAACGAAAATGGACTAAAATTCGATTTTTTTGCTGTAAAACCAACTGTTTAGGGGTTTTTCTTGGCGGGGAATCGATTGCGTGCATTCCCGAACCTTGAAAATGCTTCTCTGACCCTGATCCAGGGAAAGTGGTGGGGCGTATTGAAGAGAAAATGGATTACACCCTTACTGTCCCTGAATCAGGGTCAGGGAAGCATTTTGACACTTCGGAAATGCTTGCAATCGATTCCTTGCCTAGAAAAACCCCTAAACAGTCGGTTTTACTTCGAAAAATCGAATTTTAGTCCATTTTCGTTTCAATACACCCACCATCTTCCCTGAATCAGGAAAGCGTTTTCACACTTTGGGAATGTGACATCCCCGCATAAAATTACTCCTATATAAAAAATTAGCCAATTAGGAAAAAATTTTTTTAGCATAAAACTGTAAATACGTGGCATTGACCTTTAATGCGGTAAATAGAAAACGTGGCTTTTTCCTTCTATACTGAGTATTTCGTTGAACCTACTCATAACAACCCTTTTATTTCGACGCTTTATTTGTGAGAACATATTTTTTCATGTTGTTATAGCTTTTTGTGGTAACGCTTATGAAAAATTTTAAAATAAAATACAGGATGTCCCCCAAAAATGGCAATTTTGCGATTTTTTCAAGTTTTTTAATTTTCACCAAGATAACCTCATGTAGGGTTTTTCTATGCGAGAACTCGATTATTCGCATTCCTAGATCTTGAAAACGCTTTCTTGACCCTGATTCAGGGAAAAGATTTGCTTATTGAATCGAAAATATGCTAATACAAGGTCAAGCAGGCACGTAATGAGATGGAAATTCTGACAATTGCCTCCTGTCGTTGAAAAAATGAGGCAAAAACTTATAGTTGTCGATGGCGATTGAACCAGCGCGAATTTTAAAATTTCTAATTTTCTCCAATTTTCGCTAAAAAATGCCGTGTACATTGTGATGTATATTGTGATCTATTTACAAAAAACATATTTGAACACCTATAGTTCTAGTCATTCGATACCACATCTTTCTAGGTATCAGTTTCCCTATCGATCTCTCCGCTTCTCTTCAGCAAACTATCGATACTTTCTCCTTCAGCTAGTTCATCCAACGAACGACATATATACAGACTTGTTGACTCAAACAAACTTGCAACAGAAATAGTAGTAGGAAGGTATAAGATAGAAGTATACTTAGGAAGGCGCGAAAAGCTGATGAAAAGTCGCTAGTAGCTTAGCGAGATTAACTTTTGAGACTACAAGTAGTTGGTTGCACAAGCAAGTAGATAGGTAAACTTTTAAGTAAACTTTGAAGAGATTTTGAGGGGTGGTCATAAAAAGTTTGGAGGGGGCTTTTTTGCTACATTACCTTTTCAACAAAAGGGTCTCCATAAAACCATCTCTTCAGTATTCACATCTCTTTCCCTGAATCAGGGAGTGTTCGTCAATAACCTCGTCAATAATCAATAACAGAAATATCAAAAATCTGACATTTTTCAACAAAAAATGTCTAAATTTTGCCATTTTTTCAAGAAAAAGGACAAACTTTATCATGAAAATTTTTGAGAAACGTCCAAAATTTCCCCCTACAACCCAAACTTCTCCCGAAATTTGGGCCAAAATTATGGCACTGGATATACCCCTAACAAGGCAAAAAATTTCATATTTTCTGAATCAGGAAAAGCATTTTCGCAGATTGAAAAGGCGCGCAATCGATTTCCCGTCTCGAAAACCTATAGAGAGATTTTCTGACAAAAATTCGAATTTTAAATCATTTTCGCTTTAATATACGCATCGCTTTCCCTGAATCAGGGTCAGAAAAGCATTTTTGCGATTCGAGAGTGCGCACAATCGATTCCCCACATCAAATTACACCTATACGGGTCATTTTTAGAAAAAAAATTTTTGGGTCCAAAATTCATGAAAAAAAAACACGAAAATTCCATTTTTTGGGACACTCTGTAAAACCCTATAGGGAGCCATTTTCCGGTAAAAATTCAAATTTTAATTCATCAGGTATGAGGCGTGGTATGATTCCAAATTTTTTTGTTGAAAAATAGCTTTTTTCTTAAAATTTAGAAAAATTTTTTTCTTAAAATTTATGACGCCAAATAAAATTTTTCTTTGTTTTTATCCAAAAATTTTTTTCGTGCGTCAGTATAGGTATGACTTAAATGCTATCACCACTAAAATGGCTAACGCACAAAACCTGACAAACAAGCGGATTATTGTCGCTAGGTTACGCCATAAATCAAGAATTGGCGCAATATTGGCGAGGATGTGTGCCTGCGCCACACAAAATGTCTCATGCACATATTGAGAATGCCTAGACAAAACCTAACACAAATCTTCCGACCTAGGTAATCCATCCGGGAGTCTTGATTAAAGAAATCAAGAATTAAACCTCAAGATGAGGGGATTTTGTCAAAAATATGAAAAAAAGAGGAAAGTTTATTTGAAATGAAAGGGGTTGTTTGAAATTTGAGTCAAATTTACCGACAATAATTATAACCTGTGCAAATTGTTCGTCCCAGAAAATCGGACATTTCTCAACAGGAGGTAGAGGTGTGCAACATGCAAAACAATGTGAAATTCGGACTTTAAAAGTTCAGGGTTGGCTCAAAGTTTAAAACAATCTTCAAGAGTAGCATTTCCAGGGACAAAAGTGGTTTCCACTCCCCGAAATCGGAAAAATTTTTCCCTTTGGCAGGCATGTAACCAGGATCTATTGGGTTGTTCCAAAAGTTCATACAATTTTTTAAGGCTCTAGTTTTTTCTTGTAACTTCAAAAGTATTTTTTTGTAACCTCAAAAGTATTTTTTGTAACTTTACTTACATTTATGGACTAATCTAAGAAAAACATTTTTTCTAACAAGATCATTTTTAGAGGTAAAATCATGCGAAAAATCGATTGTGCGCATTACCGAAGCGTGAAAACGTCATCCTGACCCTGATTCAGGGAGGGGATCGGTGTTTTGAAACGAAAATAAAACATTTTCGGATTTTTATGAGAAAACCATCGATTCTTAGGTTTTTCTAGGTGAGGAATCGATTGCGCGCACTCCCGAATCGTCAAAACGCTTCCTTGGCCTGATTCAGGGAAGGGATCGATGTTTTGAAGCGAAAATCAATTTATTTACATAATATAAATTGATTATAATAATATAATTGTAATATAAGTCTAAAGCCTAAGCCGAAGGCCTAAGGCTAAGGCTAAGGCTAAGGCTAAGGCCAAGGCCTAAGCCTAAGGCCTAAGCCTAAGGCCTAAGCCTAAGGCCTAAGCCTAAGGCCTAAGCCTAAGGCCTAAGCCTAAGGCCTAAGCCTAAGGCCTAAGCCTAAGGCCTAAGCCTAAGGCCTAAGCCTAAGGCCTAAGCCTAAGGCCTAAGCCTAAGGCCTAAGCCTAAGGCCTAAGCCTAAGGCCTAAGCCTAAGGCCTAAGCCTAAGGCCTAAGGCCTAAGCCTAAAGCCTAAGGACTAAAAAACTGAAAATTTTTATAAAATGATCTTTTTTATAAAGTTACAAAAAAATACTTTTTGAAGTTACAATAAAATACTTTTGAGGTTACAAAAAAATACTTTTGAAGTTACAAGAAAATACTTATGCCATTTTTAAAAATCAATATATAGGGCTCCAGAAATCTGTTTTCGAACAATTTTTTCAGTAGCAAGCAAGAGTGTATGCTAATACGATCGAATAATTTTTTGTATTCAGGGGTTTTTCGACATGAGGAACTCGAATCCAAACAAATTTTTTTATTTGAAATGTACCCTACGAGGGATATAACCAAAAAAAGTCTATTACTTGAAAACCATTTTTGACCATAATACCAAAGTCGATGACAAGAAATAACGGCAGGTTTTTGCTCAGCACCTAGAAAAACTCTAGGATGGTCAGAAATTTCGTCAAAAATCGACTTATATAGTCAAATATCGACATTTTAAAATAAGGTATCATTTTAAAGGGGGGATGAAAAGAAGGGATTATTCTCAAGAAAAATTTTTTTGTAAAATCACTTTTCTAGGGGTAATTTTATGCGAAAAACCGATTGTACACAATCCCGAAATTTGAAATCGTCATCTTGACCTGGTTTCGATCACTAGGGTCTCTCGATATCCCCCCGAGAGGGAGGGGTATCGAGAAACCCTAGTGATCGAAACCAGGTCAAGATGACGTTTTCAAATTTCGGGAGTGTGTGCAATCGATTTTTCGCATAAAATTACCCCTAGAAAAGTGATTTTACAAAAAAATTTTTTTTGAGAATAGTCCCTTCTTTTCACCCCCCCCCCTCTTTAAGGCCTCAATTTTGAAAAAATCTGGATATTGACACGAAAATATAAATTACACTCAAAAAGACCGGGTTACTATTCAGCATACACTCTTGCATACTACTGAAAAATGTTTACCTAAAACGGATTCCTGGAGTCCTATTAATTTTAAAAAAGTGCACAAATTTTGGAACTACCTAATACACAAAATCATAATTGACCCAGATTCGAACTCTCTTTTTGGGACGCCAGGACCCAAGGGACCCCGGCAGTGAATGGTCCAAACTGAACTTTTCATCATGAACTTAAACATCATTCAAGTTTACCATTGACTTCATGTTGAACTTGAACTCAAGTCCTTATTCAACATCCAGCTAGTGTTGATCTTGTACCACTGGATGGTGTTGCTGATGACGTCGGACGATCTGTCTGTATTGGTTCACTGGGCGTTGTTGTTGTTGGCGTTGGAACACTGGTGGTTGGCGGACGACTGAGATCTTGAATTTTTATTAAATCCTCTGAAAAACCGGCGCTTCTATTTCCCTTAGAAATTTTATTGAATCCATTTTTGGAAAATTTTTTTTCAATAACCGATCAATCGTTCCAATAAAAAACTGGAGAAATTTATTGTAAAATTTTGAAAAACAATCGTCCATAATTTGTGCTTAATGAATTTGAGGATTCACATTATTCAACTTCCTGCACAAGTTACCGTAAAGCTTTCTTACTGCCCTCAAATCAAATATTTTAGCGATAGATTACGAGAAAAAGAATACCTGTTATATGGTGGAATATAAATGATATATAGTAAAATAGTTGGTATAGGAACTAAAAATATAATAAATACACATACGGTGGAAATAATATTGAAATAAAATAATTTCATGAAATATGAAAATATCAAGATTACGCCTGGAATCATTACTACTACTAAATAAATTAATTCTTCCAAGATGATAATGTTGATTAGTCGACAATAAAGTTTATAAGTTTTGGCTGTTAAACTCGATTTCAGTTTTTGGAGGTTTCGATATGTTTTCATGATACACCATATTGCTATAGTAGTTAGAATGCTTACATAAACACAACCACTCACAAATGCGATAATTGGAAATTGCTAGGTTAAATAAATTACATTGAATTGTTATTCATCCATTCTTACCTTTATACCTAACATATTCTTATTTTTTAATTGATCATAAATATCCGGAAAACTCTCATTATAAAGTTGTTTTATTTCTTTATCAGTTAACATGCCTTTATTTATCGGATATAATACCAATAGAGCAAATATTAGAAAGATAAATAAATGCACAAAAGCATACTTTCTTGTTGAGAACCAAATTTGGGTATTTTTATTTTCGATCGTTTGTGCACACCTATAGATGCACATCAATACTACTAAATATAAATGCAGCGCAGAACAAGCTGCCGTTGTATCGATTAAGAAAGTATTTAGAATATCAGAATTCACTTTAACATATCGAAAAATGCCATCTAAATCAAATTTTTTGCTTAGCATCGAATTGATTTTATCAACATTTCTCTGCTCTTTTGTCTAGTTTGTTTATATGTAAAAAGTATGTTGTAAAAGATTAATAAGAATTAATTCTAACCTATTACAACAGCAGGATAAGGTCCCATAATTCTTGGATGAAATATTCCAACAATTAATTTTGGCATAAATATCATGTTAAAATTGAATAGAATATACCATCGGTAAACTTTCATTTCTTTTGGTGAATTTTTAATCACAACCCAATTCATTAGCAAAAATAGCATCATAGAAATCAAAAAAGAAAACCATGAAAAATATTCTAATACGTTAATAAAAGTTTTACTTGGCAAAATCATCTCAACTATATTTGATGACATGGTAGTTTTCAAAAATTGTTGAACTTCGACGTTCAATGATGCTATCCTAAATATTTGTTGAAGTTGATCGAAAGTTTTCACGACGCTAAAAAGTAATTTGGAAAGGTTGAATCATTTAATATTTATGATAAAAGTTAACTTAAATAACTTTCGCGAGATTTTCAATTAAAATACCAGCTTTGATTTTATTTTGCAGACTCTCCCCCACATAGAATAAAAGACTTCCCCCTCCATAGAATAAGTATAATCGCAGAATCGATTTCCCGCATAAAATTACCCCTAAGAATGTATTTTTTACAAAAATTATCATAAAAAAATTCTTTTCGGAGAACCGGCTCCGATTGTTACCCCCACCCCCTTTAAAAATCTCTTCAATCGTTTTTTCTTTTCATTTGTCACTCACTAGCTTCAATGTAAAAATAAGATTTTTTTGCATCAGCTAACGACAAATATTCTACCAGTAACTTTTACATACTTGGAAAAGGGAGTCATGATCAGTGCAATAGGCAAGTGGGATATATCCCTCAAAACCTCGAACTTCCGAAAAAATCATAAGAGGGCCCTTATGATTTGAAAATTTTCAAAAAAATTGTAGTTTTTAAAAAAATTTTGCAAATTTTTTCAATTTTTCAAAAAATTTTCTTAAAAAATTAGTTTTTTTTGCATTAAAAAAATTCAAAATTTTAAAACTTTTCTCATAAAAAAATTCTTCTATTTCCCAATTTTTTTTAGAAAGTCAGAAAATTTTTCGTAATAATAGAATCAGATTGACTTGAAATGGCTTTTAAAAACTTTCCCATGCGTTAATCTTACTAAATAAATTCAACTCGAATGGCAGTCGAACATTTAACACTACGGCCACTTAGGTTCGAACTTTCGAGATATCGTATCTTAACAAGTGACCCTTTAGGGGTAATTTTATGCAATGAATCGATTGCGCGCATCGAAAAATTCTGAAAAAATTTTCCGGGGTGTTGGGGTTAAAACTTATAACCCTTAATTTTAACGCAATTTTTTCCATTTTTTGACCCCCGGAAAAAATTTCAAAATTTTTCGATGCGCGCAATCGATTCCTCGCATAAAATTACCCCTAAAGGTAGAGACCGCCATGTAAAAAAATTTTTGCCGATTTTTTCCGAAATTTTTTGTTAAAAGTGTCCAAAATGGGTGTAGAAACAACTTTAATTAAGATCGTTGGCAAATACTTTAGTAAAAACTCGAGACAAATAGAAAAAAATGGTAAATTCAATGTCACAATCGACATTTACGCAAAACTGGAAAAGAAAAAATTAAATCGTTGTCTAGCCTGGCTGTCGAACTTATCAAGGAGACCTTTTGCCCCTCATTATATCCTCATGAAATTTATTCTCCTTGATAAGTTTGACAGCCAGGCTAGACATCGATGTAATATTTCTTCCTCATCGCTTCTGCTGCAAAAAATTATATCGTTGTCTAGCCTGTCTGTCGAACTTATCAAACATTATAAAAATCAAAATTTTGCACAGGGCTTAGCGGGGGTTAAGCGGGGTTCTTTTTTCGAAATTTTTTGACAAAAATGTCTAAAATACCGAGTAGAATTAGTGTACAAGTGTTCCTAAATGTTCGCCTCATAGTTTAGGAGTTAGCTCAATTTTTCTGCTAATTTTTGATGTTTTAGTAGAAAAGTGACATTTTTGAGAGGGTCAAAAGTACCCAAAATTTGTCGATTTAAAAAAATTTTTGATTCAGTCTTGTAGAGCAACACTAAAAATACTATTTTAGCAAAAAAACTCGACAATTTAAGAGGGTCACTTGTACCCCATTTTTTGGGGTCTTTTTTTAAAATATGGCGATCTCTACCTAAAGGGTCACTTGTTAAAAATTTTCTACCCGGCCGTAAGTTGGACCATCTCCCCTTTAAAACTGTTTTTCTTGAGTTGATCTGTGATCTTTATTGACTATTGGGTTGAACTATTGCCGATAAAAATAGAATCGTACGATCATGATGAAGCAATGGGAAAAGCTTTTCTAAAAATCAAAAATTTTCCTTTTACCGAGACGGAGGAAACTGAGTCTAGAAAGGAAATACCTTCTTAGAATTGTATACCTTCAAGATATACTTATTCTATGGAGGGGGAGGTCTTTTTTGAAATTTTCTATATATAAAAATGCTGCGTTGTTATTTGACTCTCGATCTAGATGTTTGAATATTTAAACTTTTTTCAATAACCCGTCTACTTCTGAAAATCAAAGCTGGTATTTTAATTGAAAATCTCGTGAAAGTTATTTAAGTCAACTTTTATCATAAATATTAAATGATTCAACCCTTCCACATCACTTTTTAGCGTCGTGAAAACTTTCGATCAACTTCAACAAATATTTAGTATAGCATCATTGAACGTCGAATTTCAACAATTTTTGAAAACTACAATGTCGAAAATTTTTTGCCCAAAGTCAAGATTTTCAAAAAAACGAAACATGCATAAAATGGACAAATTAGCTCGTTATTTTCCAAAAGTCGAAAATTCAGAATACTTTTCTAAAAAGAGCTATGTCAAAATAAAATAGGTAGGTTTCATCTGAAACACCCTGAAAAAAATACTACTACTAAAAACATGTAATGTCTGATCTAAAATAGGTTAAGAAAACAAAGTGTTCCGAACACAGAACAAAAATGTGTTCTGTGCTCAGAACACATTTGACGACAAGAACACAAACAAGCCTAAGGCCATGTATATCTTGTGATGAAGCGACAAAAGGTCTTACTAAGTTTTTGCTCTTTGATAAGTTCGACAGAAAGTCAGACAACAAATCAGTTTTGTTCGTGAGCCTGCGCCGCAGGCTCACGAACAAAACTGATAGAATGAAATTTTTGATTGAAAAGACCGTTTATCGGAAAAATAGAAATCACAGTTCAGTCATTGCTAACAGTCCTTGACATAATGAAATTTGATAAAAAAGGCATTTTATTGATGTTCATTTCAGAGGGATCTGACTTGAAAGTTTCCATTTACCGAGGAACCGGGGCACATGTCTTTTAATCCCTGTTTTTTCTTCATTTCAAAATTTATGCTTGCCAAATCGATATATCATCGATTGTTCAAAAACTTGTCAAAAATAAATTTATTTACAAGTGGAGAGAATCGATTTCCGCCATTAATGGATATGATTCATGTCTGTTCGCATGAATAGGTCTTTTTGTATTATGAATGCATTTTATTTATGTCGACTATTTCTCCACGTCTAACGTTCTGGGACTTTTTTAATTTAAATGCGATTTTTATTCATTTTAGTCATTTTGGAAATTTTATTGCTTGTTCAAGCAGCTGCAAGAAGCAATCCTCTTCCCAATGAACCGCCGGGAAGAAGTAAGAAGTTTTACTTTTTTTTAATATTCTAAAAAACAATTAAATTTTTTTATAGGGGTTCTATTTTTTGGCACCAATATTTTTTTCGCACCAAAAATATTTTTTGACACCAATATTCTGGATTCGGATTCTGAATCTGTATTCTGAATCCGGATCCCAATTCTGGATTCGGATTCAGAATCTGAATCCAGATTCTAAATTCTGATTCTGAATCCGTATTTTGAATTCGGATCCCGACTCTGGATTCGGATTCAGAATCTAAATTCGAATTCCGGATTCTGATTCTCAATCTGGATTCTGAATTCGGGTTCTGAATCCGAATTCTGAATTCGAATCCAGAATATTGGTGTCAAAACAATAAATTTGGTGCCAAAAAAAATATTTGCGTTTTTATAGTATGTAACCCTAAAAGCAAGCTAAAAAATCAAGGTTGTCCTTTAAACACAACATGCTGTGCTGCAGGTAAAGGTGGTATAGTCTATGCATGTCTACTTCAAGGCTCTTGTCGTTTTGGGTGATAAAAGTTTGACGAATATTTTATTTTCATATTAAAATCTCAAATAATTGAAAAAATAAAGTTGTCTATATTGTCTACATCACTGTCCCCCCCCCACGAATGATTACACCACTACATTCACTTTCAAAATAAATGCTCGAATTCTTACATCAAAATATACGACAAGTAATATATCATATTAAAACCAATAATTATTTTTTTAAATGCACGTTGGAATGACTTTTGTTTTAGTGGATCTTGAACATTTTGAATTTCATTATTCTATTCCTCGAAAAAATATTTTAACCAGTTTTTATTTTTTTTAACACTAAGGTAAGTAATAATATCTTCATAACCATAAAATTTGTAAACTTATAAAAAAATTTTGGCTCCATAAAGTGGATACTTTTTTGTACAATGGCAGTATCACTTTTCGTACAATTGTTTTCGTACGGTACTTTCGTACAATTATTTTTCGTACGAACTTTTCGTACGGGTACTTTTCGTACTTTTAGACAAAACAAAATTTTTTTAAATATAACTAGGATTTTTCTAAAAGTTCGTACGAAAAGTACCTGTACGAAAAGTCCGTACGAAAAATAATTGTAAGAAAACAATTGTACGAAAAGTGATACTGCCCATAAAGTGTTATCTTTTGTTCCTATATATAATCTTAATACATACAAGGGTATTCTTGACATTGAGCTAAATTATTCAAAGGGAACAAAAGAAACTCATTTGGCTATGATGGGTTATTATCCTGACGGAGACGATCAAAATAAGTTAATATTTTGTCCCTATTTATAAATTCATCTGATAGATTGTTAAAAAATGAATTGAATTTTAAAGTACTAGTATGACTTAGTTAGCTCACACAAAAATTTCAGTTTTTCACTAAAATTCACCTCCTCCCCTTGTGGCTTAGGCAAGAAAGCAGGTGCCCCTTAGTTGAACGAAATTTTAAAATCCCTAATCATATGGGCCTCCCTTATGTTTTTTTTGAAAAAATCAGCCCTTGTCGGGGGAAGTATCCCCTCAGCTACGTCCTTGACCATCTCCCATAGTGTGCTGGAAGGCTAAAAAATTATACGGATCCCTTATGTTTTATCCGGACAACGTCATAATAAAAGTTACATAAGGATCCCCTATAAGATTGTGGTGATATCCTCCTCTTGTCGACCCTCCTCCCTATGCCACTGATCCTCTATCATACTAGACAAACTTTAGTTTAGATAACATATTTAGTTTAAACTACTTATCAAAAAATGTTTAATAACACAACTTCAAAATTTTCCAACTATGCCTCAGAAACTTATGGTTGGGAATTTTCTACGGAGCAATGGCAAACTATTTGGCTTTTTCTGACGATCATCAATATTTTAATGTTAGTTCCATATATTTTGGTTATTCAAGTATTGTTTTTTAAATTTCAAAAAATTTCAAGATTTTTCATACACATAATGATTTCAAAGACAATGTCTCCTATTCGATGCTAATTCATCTTGGCTTTGCTGATTTATTTCGACTTTTTGTTTCCGAATTCAATTCGATGACATTATTGTTTCCTGAGGATATTTTTGCAAGCCTTTTTTATGTGGTGGGTTTAGAGATCAATATGAACTCATATTCATCATATTGAGTTGGTCCTCAAGGAAATAATTTTCAATGATTCCATGAACGATTGGGGTAGCCCTCTCACAATCCCTTGGATATGTTACGGATAAAATTTTTGGTTCTAAAACGTAAGAATTATAGATAAGCGAAGCAATTTCTTGGAGTGCTTTATTTATAACCAATACTATGACATGCGCTTTGGCTTTAAGCCGGTTTGATGCTATTGTTGGATTGAAAATTCATATCAACAGGAAGAAGTTTTTTAACGTAAGATACTTTTGTTGAAGAGTAGGAGGAGGGACAATTCCCGGTAACTTCGACGCCTCGGTCACTTGACCGACAGGTCAATTCGCTGACCGGTCACTTGGCCAACTGGTCGACAAGGCTGATTTGACTACCAAGACTGACAAAACTTACAAAAATGACAAGAACAACAAGTCTGACACAACTTACAAGAGACTGTCAAGAATGCCAGAAATTTCCCTTGCAATGTTTTAAAAATTTCCGATTCCACTTGCCCACCAGATCAGATCTACTAATACATATTTTTAGATTCTTGTTGCCATAATCTATGCAATAACCCTGTTACTTATGATAATTTTTGTGGTATTCAAAAAAAGAGGCTCCCTTCTGGTTGTGATTCCCGATCTATCACATGTTTCTGCAAAAACTTTTAACGCAAAGGCAGGCACATAAAGAGAATTCAGGTTCTATATCCTTTGGGTCTATAGACCGCTTGCCCCTCCCCCATCCCTTTGTGCCTGCACAAGGGGAAATCGAACCCTTTGCTAGTACCATGTTGCCGGACTCCTTGGAAGAGCACCGGAACACTACTCTTTATTGGTCACTGAATACCATGTTCGCTAATTTCGACCGTGGAGTAGTGCTAACCACAATAGAACTAATAATATGACTTACTTGTTAGTTATGTTTTTAGGCGTCTTCGAAAAGCTTTTGTGAGCAAAATTTCTTGTGGAAAAATTGAGTTGGAAACAACCACAGTTTTTTATATGAATCGAACAACTACTAAAGTAAAGAACATGACAACTTGAAACAACTCAATACAAAATTTTTATTCTGTAAATTTAGCAAAAAAAATTAATCGCATAAATTTTAAAAATATCATTTTTTTAAGACAAATTTTTTCAAATTTCTATACATGTCTCGAGTTTGATCGACCAAAAATAACATTTGTATAGGATTTTCTTGATATGTTAAGCGTTTAAAATAATATGTTTATCCAAAAATTTTTGAATTGCCTTGTTTTCAGGCATGTTGTACGGACGAATACTTTGTCTGAAATTTTGTTAATTTTAGAAAGCGGAAGAAATTAGATCAGCCTCCAAGGGTCGGTCTTAAACTTGAGCAGGTATCCATGTCCATTAGTACCGAATACTGGATCTAGGCCAAGTCAGAGGTCGAGATAGACCCGCCTTCTTGTGCCTTCAAAGCACTCTTGGGTCAGGGGCCAAGTCCTGATCCCCTCCCCAAAGTACCCTGCCCTAGGTGGCCAAAAAAATGCTATTTTTAGGCATTTTTTGACAAAAAATTAATATTTTATCCAATTTTTATCTTGGGGCCAAAATGCTTTTTCGATTTTGAAAATTTTAGAAAAAATATCCATTTGTTCAATAAAAAATGACAAAAAATAGCGGAATTAAAACGGAAAAATTCCGTTCTGTACCGCCAAAAAAATGCGGAATACGAACGGAATTCCACATGTAAAAAATAAGGCGGAATGTGGAATTTCAATTCCGCCCCATCATTACTCTAGATCGAATGCGTTTGTGGCAAATGCGTCGTGACAAGTGCGTCGTAGTTAATGCGTTCGTATCAAACGTGTCGTGGCGAAACGGTCCTGTCGTGGCAAAGCAAGCTATGCCGAAAATTCTACTGATAAGCATGGAAAGCAGATGGCAAAACAAAAATAAACAATTTGATTCAAGTGTTTGAAAAATCGGATGTAAAGAATGCGCCACAACAAGATCAATTTAAGAAATCTCTTTATGTTTTGAATTGTTTTGTATATTAGCACGAAATCTCTGTTATTTGTAATTTGTCATCTCTTTTCTCACTCTATTTATATCTATCGCATTTATCATCATCATTATTATTATTATTATTATTATTATATTACGTCGCATCGTTATCGTTTTGTTTTTTATTCATTCACTCATTCTTTTTCTTATCGCGCATTGCGCTGTTATCGTATCGTGTTTTTACGAAAGGGCTTTTGGTGCAACGGTTGCGAGTTCTGTGCTGGCTGTTGTGCTATTAGTTCCTTTCATTTAGTTTTTCATATTGTGCCACGTTAATTTACTTCTTTCTATTCTTGCTGCCGGCGTTTTGCAAAGTAAAGGTTTAAGAAGCTTCTTTTTCTAAAGAGCTTTGCCTGCGCCGTTTCTTTAAATGTTTATTATTTATGAAATGTGTTGCTAAACTTTTACTGTTGTCTTGTATTGTTTTTGGTTGTGAAATTCAGACAAATAAAGTTAAAGAAAGCTGCAGTTTGATATTTTTATCGGGTTTGCACCCGCGCTAATTCCCTATTTTAGACCGTTTAATTCAGTGTCACAAGAATTCAGAAGCTTGGTAATGTTTACTCCGCAAGACCAATCGCGAAGACCTGCGGAAATCCATTGCGTGTTGGGCGGAAATAAAAATTCGAGACCGATTGCGTGGATCTGATAAAAATCTATTGTGCTTTTAGTGAAATAGAAGATCAGTGCCTTGTAGTATAAGACTCTTGGAGATAGGCCAAAAAACTTCAGGATTTTACACGGACAACCAGGAAATTGTTTAACCTTGCATCCCCAAAATGGAGAGCTAACGCATTCACAATGTATAAAATTTATTTCATAAAATTTAAGAACACAACAATACAATAAATTTTTGTTTTTTATATTTTTTAAATATTTGTTAGATTTTCTTTTTTCGGTTAAACTTGTCGACATTTTGAATGTTTGATTTGTAACTTTTCTTATATTGCAACTTCTTCCAATTTTCTGTCTTTACATTTTGACTTTTTGCCGACATCTCACAAAAAACACCACCATTTTCTTCATTTGTTCCAATGCTAAAGAATCCCAACAAATCAGCAGCATAACACACTAATCCAGCGTAAGTATCACCTACACTTACTGTTTCCGCCCAATATATATAATCAAGTGGGGTTCCATCCAACCATTGCCAATTGCCGTCACCATTCGGGCTAATCAAGCCAATAAATCCACCGCATCCGGGCTTTGATGTATTATAAAATTGTTGATTGTATAAATTTGCATGGCCTAAAAATGAAAATTTTTCACAGTCCTGTTTATAATGGCAAAGTCGGTAGCGCAACAATTTTTCATTTTAAAATCCTTATTGATACCATGTTCGACATCTCCCCCCCCCTCACCTCCTCTCTTTTTTGCATTTTTCTTAAAAATTTTTCACTTACTCAAATATCAAATAGATTTAAAACATACTGTAAAAATTTGGATAAAAAATTAGGCTTACCTCCAACAATTGCTGCTATTGCAAAATTATGGAAAGAAGCTAATTGACCACCGGCATTTTTGCAAAATTGCACCGAATCATTGAATGTGAAGAAATTATGTTCATTGTCAAAGTGCTAAAACAATATCCTACCAGTGGCATGTCTAGGATTTCATTTTGGGAAGGGGCACCCCTCCCCCCAAAGAATTTCATTTAAAGGAGCACTTCTACACCCTGATTGCATTAAAATGACGATTTTTTTTGAAAAAATGGCAAATTTTGGTATTTTTTGGTGAGAAAATGGTAAATTTTGGTCATTTTTGGTGACAAATCATAGTGGGGGAACATTATGATTTTTTTAATTTTCAAAAATTTTGTCAAAAACATTAGGGGGATCATTAGGAAAAATTTTACATTTGTTTAGTTTTAGGGGCATGCCCCCTTGCCTCTCCCTGGACATGCCACTGTAACCTACTACAGGGTATCCAAAAAGCTTGGGCCTCTTCTTCATCTAAATATCCTCAGCCTTATTTCCGTCTCCAGTACTCCTTTTTTGATGTGATCTTTTGCTTTTATATACAAATCAGGGATGGAGAAATGTTTGGCGAGAAAATTATTTTTCCCTGGTGCGTACTTTTTTTCGACCGCGGAAACCCCCTAGACACCGAAGCTGCATGACTTTGACTAGTTCTAGGAACTTCTACAACAGAATTTCCACAACTGAACTTCCACAACGCATACAAATCCTTTCCGGCGGCTCTAGGAACTTCCACAACAAAAAAAGCGGAACTTCCACAACGAGTTGCGTTGTGGAAGTTCCGCTTTTTTCGTTGTGAAAATTCCGTTGTGGAAGTTCTTAGAGCCCTTTGACTTTGACACTTTTGTAACGATTTCCCATATTTGATACTATTGGCCATAAGGACCCCCGTACAAATTTTTTTTCATATTTCAATTCCTGCGGGAATCGCTGCATAGAAAACCCATAGGAGCTATCTTTTCAACCTTCTATCACTCTTTTACGATTTACGGATATAAACGGGTTAAACGAGTTATTTTACCCTATAACATTTTCCTTCTTGTTGAATAAAAATCCAATCATCAGGGCAAGGTTTAACCGATGGTTGACCATTTTGTTGCTCGTATATTTCACAAACAAAGGGATAAGTATTGGAACAACTTTGGGCCGTCCAATTGGAAGTATAAGGGTTGGTACTCAAACATAGTGAATTTGAAAATTGGGGTTGGGCTAAACAAAAATATATTTAAAAAAGTAAAATAAATATTAAAAAAGTAAGATGTGGGTTCCTCCCTCAAAGATGTTCACAACTTTCCGTAATTGAGATATCTTCCTAATCTAGTTTGAAGAGGTAGGAGGATAGAGGACGTAGTTAGGTTTGGATTTGTTGAGGGGTCCATTTTTTAAGAAAAACGATTTTTTAAATGATCTCGACTTACTTGCCCAATTAGTAAAATTAAAATTCTTCAAATCACTCCAGCTCCACTGCCCATCGACATACATAGTCGTACCACCCAACCAAACGTTTGGATATCCTCCAAGTTGTTGGGCTATATACTTATTCGTATATGAATCTTGTACCGAAGCCAAATGTCCACCTTTTTTATTACAATAATATTCAGCATGGAGCCAAGTCATTTGGGTATATGAAGTTAGATAGCATAAGTCGGGTATCATGCCTTGAAAGGTGCCAGTGGGGCAGTCGGCAAGCGCACTTGGAAAGGACAAGAGGAGAAGAGACACAAAGAAAAGCATCTTTACACAAATGAATGTTCTGATTTTTGGATTATTTATTATATATACTATGATGTTTGAAAGATAAGAGTTATAATGGACGAGGCGCACTTAATTTTGGATAATAGGTAATCAAAGTATGCCAGGCAATGCATTTCTGATATCATTTCTAAATTGACATGAGTTGAATTTGGATAATAGGTAATTAAAGTATGCCAGGCAATGCACTTCTGATATCATTTCTAAATTGACAAGAGTTAAGAAATTGAAAAGACAAAAGTGTAATAGAATCACATGGATAATCTCGCCTATTCTTGGTCTATTTGGTAAAAATTTGACTGATAAGGGAACTTTCAGACATTTAAAATCAAATCGAGACACTCCTTAATAAATCTGGAAATAGGTAATCAAGATGTGCCAAATAATGGACTGTCTCATTAAATAAAATTCTATCAATAAAGGGCACTTTCCTAAAAAGGATTTTTTCCCAAAAAATAAGGGGACCCTTATGAAAATTTTTTTTGATTTTTTCGAGGGAACGGTCGCCGAGGGCGACGTCTTATCGGAGGGGGGGGGCGTCTCACGAGCCCTCAAAAACCAAACCCGAAACATGAAAGATTTTCTTAATTGGTCATGTGTCCATTACCCCGGGACCATTTGGTTCCCAGGGTTCCCGGATCCGGGTCATGATGGGGGCCAGACCCCATCGGATCCTGGGTCCGGGTCCCATATGGGTTCTGGGTCCTATGGATAGGTCCTGACCCTAAGGACACACATTTTTTTATTTGGGTCCGGGACCATCGATGTTCGGATTCTGGTTCCGGATCACAAGGTGTCCATAGCCCCTAGGCTCTACTCCTCAAACACTCAGTCCTCTCAAGCTCAATGCGTGCCCAATGACAATTCCAATTGGAGGAGGCCGAGGGACCCAGGCCTCATGGGAGCATGTGCCGATTGTCTGGACTATATTGGGATCTAGGGCCTTGAAATTTATAGACTATTCTCTTTTCGATCTGAGTCAGTCCTACATTCCATGATAAATGCTTACTGTTCTCCGATCCCAGTTTTGACCGTTTCGCGTACTGATTTTAAATTTTAACCTGAAACATTTTTGCAAAACATCAATAGCAGATAAACGAACTATACCTTTGTTTTGATGATATGGATAGGTATATCTATTTATCGTTATCTAAATTTACGAAAAATATTTAAAAAATTATCAGGGTGTTCCAAAATCTATGGTTTTATCAAATTTTTTAATGACAAGTCGGAAACGCCGCTCAGAAATGAGGCCGAGCGTAGATTGCTCGGTTTCCAGTTTATTCATAGTCAATCAAATAAATTTATTGCAAATACAAAACATTCAAATGCTACACAGAATAAAAGATACACAAAGATGAATTATACATACTTTTTTTGAACAAAAATGACTTTTTTCTTGAATTTTAATAAAAAATCGAGGTTTTTGTCAAAATGAGTGGAAAAAGCATAACTGTTTTGACACATTCCGAAGACGGAACGCAAAATTCGCATATTTCATGTTTCGTAACGACGTTCGACGTTGGAACGACTTATTAGTGATTGCTTTGGAATGCGTCTGAGGGCCGCCACTAATACGTTCGGGCGGCTCCCAAACGGACTTTTGTTCACTAATAACTTCACTAATTGCGTTCAGACGCGTTCGGAAACATTACTAATAGGCGTCCGAACGTTTCAGAACGCGTCCGAACGCCTATTAGTGATGAGTCCGAACATCACTAATAGGCATTAGTGATGTTATTAGTGATAAATTAGTGAAGTCAAAAATTTCCGAACGAATTAGTGGCGGCCCTGAACGCTATTAGTGATACTATTAGTGAACAGACCCGTATCTAGGATTTAGTGACAGAGGAGCTAAAATTATTTTTTACCATTGAATCGATTTGAGGGCAATACTATAATTCGATTTTCCGAAAGTAAAAAATTTGTCAAACAATTGAGAAAATTGACCAAAAATGCCAAAAAATTTGCTAAAAATTGAAAATTTTGAAGAATTTTATTAAAAAATTGAACGTTTTGTTAAAAATATCAATTTCTGTTGGAAAAAAGGCAGATTTGGACATTTTTTGAGTGAAAAATTTTTTGGGGCAAAAACATATGGGGGGGGGGGGATCATTAAGAAAAATTTTAATTTTCAGCGATGTGCGCCTCCTTTAACTACGGGCCTGTTAGTGAACTAAAACCGTCCTGGAAGCGCCAGAAACAAATTAGTGTAAGGCCTTCTTGACGATGGCGCAAGGAAACTGGGATTATTTATCGGTAAATGAAGCTTTTCTTGATCAATATATTTTTTGATGAAGTTTGAAAGGCTGCAATACTTACCTGTACACTTTTTTCTTCTAAACTATAGCAATGTTCTTGATCAAAAACTAGCAATTTGATTACACAAAATTTCAAATTTTTTGCTCTTTTTTGAACTCTTTCCAATTCTTCTGTATCGAATATAATTTCATTGTCTGCTAATGCATAGGGATGTATCTTATTTGAAGTATAAATTTTGAGTTTATTTAAGAGCCGTAGTGGCATAATGAAAGAATGCCCTTCAATGATACTATTCCAGCTACTACAAACTAATTGTGATTTTTCAACTTCATTCCTGTTTAAGAATAGGAAAGTATCTTGTAATATATCATGTGGAATTTTTGTCATGGTCTATAAAAAATTTTTAAAAATAAAGAAGTAATAATTTCATAAAATATGATTCATAAGAAATTCTTATCCTAAAAATTTCCATAACAATCAAATTTGTCTAAAAATTGCAAAGAAAATTCTTGGCTGTATAATTTCGAATATAATTTTACAATTTTATGAGTTAATTTAGTGAAAATTTAATTATTTTATCATTGATTGATTTACAGGGTGGCCCAATTGAAACCGCCACCTCCCCCCTATTCTAAATGGAACCATTCTTCTTAATCAAAGAACTTTATGCAACAAAAAAACCATATTTTTTTAATCAAAAAACTTTATACAACAGAAAAATGTTTGCTTTTGAGTTGCAACTGTACATACTAGTTAACCCATTAAAGCCCAGAACTCGAGGAACTATGCTTTTTCCAAATTTCTTTTTTTTAATAACTTAAAATGGCACTAGAAACTACTATAGGTATAAAGAAATAGGGTATCGTTTTAAAAATCGGGTTATTTAAAGGGGGCAGGAAAATCTCGTCCGTATCGGGTCAAAAAAATTTTTTTTGAAAATTTTTGTAACAAATACATTCTTAGGGGTAATTTTATGCGAGAAATCGATTCCGCGCATTCCCGAAGCATGAAAATGCTTCCTTGACCCTGATTCAGGGAAGGGATCGGTGTATTGAAGCGAAAATCAAATATTTTCGGATTTTTATGAGAAAACCATCGATTCTTAGATTTTTCTAGGCAGGAAATCGATTGCGCGCGCTCTCGAACCGTGAAAGTGCTTCCTTGACCCTGATTCAGGGAATGGGGTGGGTATATTGAAGCGAAAAGCAAACATTTTCGGATTTTTATGTGAAAACCATCGATTCTTAGGTTTTTCTAGGCGGAGAATCGATTGCGCGCGCTCCCGAACCGTGAAAGTGCTTCTTTGATCATGTTTCAGGGCTATAAATGCTTCATTTAGCGATTTTTAACAAATTTTCAAGCTTCATATTTTAAAGGGGTTTCAATACACCAGTTCCTTCCCTGAATCAGCGAAAGGAAGCGCTTCCATGGTTCGAGAATGCGCGCAATTGATTCCCCGTCTAGAAAAACTTAAGAATCGATGGTTATAAAAATCCGAAAATATTTGATTTTCGCTTCAATACACCGATTCCTTCCCTGAATCTTTACGAAAACGACTCCTTCGGGGGTTTTTCTAGGCGGGGCATCGATTGCGCGCATTGCCGAGCCGCGAAAACGCTCCCCTCGCCCTTATTCAGAAAAAGGGGTGTGTATTAAAGCGAAAATGAACTAAAATTCGGATTTTCACCGGAAAACCGGCTTTCTAGGGTTTTATCTATTCTGGGAATCAATTACGTAAAGAATGAGGTTGGAGCTCTAGGGTTAAACGTCGAAACTCGTATCAACCTTGATCACGTGTTGTCAATAAGGTGGAGGAATAAAAAAATCATATAAATTCTTATAAAAATTCGTTAGGATGAATAAAATCTTTTTCCATTTTCATACAAAATGTATAACAAATAGTACGATCGACATGAACATAAAATGAATAAAATTGAGAAAACTCTGTTCCATGGCGAAACTCTAAAAAAGCTGGGGCGCACATGGCCTAATGGCTAGGATGCTGGCCATCCATATTATTGGCGCGGGTTCGATCCCACAGTTTTCGAAACTTTTATTTTAGCGATTCATAAAATGTTGTAAAAGCAAACCCCCTTTTTTATACAAAAACGAAATACAGTAGCGCCCCGTACCTGAAATTTTTTTAACTTTTTACAATTTGTTTTTTAAAAGTTGCCTGATGAAAAAGTTGTCCCTGATTCATATATAAGAGAAGTCTGGAATATAAATCGTGAAAAACAATGTAAATTCAGATGGTCCAAGGACTTTTTGGCCACCAAAGTCCTTGGACTTAGAAAGGATTTTTAATTAAAATTTACATTATTTTATTAAATTTTTAGTGACCTTAAAGTTCGCCCATCATGTAAACTATTAAATTTTAATGGCTCTTTTTTATTTTTTAAATTAAAAATTACCGAAACAAAAAATTATTAAAATAATAACCGAAAAGTTATGTAAAGGAATAATTTTGACTAATTGATAACCTTGTTACTCAGCCTTTAAATTTATAAATCGTATTAGAAATCATTTAACATCATGAGCAATTTTTAGTTATTTTGAGTGATTTTTATGAGCAATTATGGTTGCAAATTTGGGCAAAACTTGCAATTAAAAAATGACGTTTTTATTCTTCTCAAATCAAAAATGTCTACTATCATGACTCATATTTAGTCATACTCAAAGAATTTTTTTCATATGATAGCTCATTTTGTAAATCTGGCCTAAACAACAACTTAAAAATCGCTAAATGAAGCATTTATAGCCCTGAAACATGGGCCCAATTCCTAGCTTGGACCGTACGGTCAACCGTGAACCGTACGGTCAACCGTACGGCTCCCCGTGGCCCCGTAGGCCACCCGTACAACCTCATAGGCCATCC
>OZJO01010727.1:0-12143 GCA_900406225.1 Acrobeloides nanus
GAAATGCTCGCATATGAAAACTACATATATTCAAAGGGTTATGAGACAACAAACCATATCAACGTGTATTGCTCGAAACGAACTGCTAAAGGATGCATGGCGCGTGGCAAATTTTTGAAACTATCTGGCCGAATAATCTTGACAGTGCAACATAATCATGAGGCGATTGAAGGAGAGCCAGAAGCGAAGTGTAGAATGGTAAGATTTGCATTTTTTTAAATTCAATTTTTGTCATTAATTTATGTTTATTTTATAGTACGTTATGAAGCGAGAACCCAACCGAAACAAATTGGAAAATCGACGTGACTTAGTGGATCGAATGTTAAAAAATGTAGCTCCGAGACAAATTAATGCAATGCCATCTGCTCGCTCTATGGCCGACACAATTTCTCGAGAACGTGCTCAAGATGAAGAACATATCAAAACCCCTGGAAGCCTGGAAGATCTTGATACAGACAGTTTGGCTGCATTGCGCACTTGTTTATGGGAAAAAATGCTTCAATTTGACTCCGGCATCGTCCGTGGAATCAGGGTTCTAGTATTCGCAACAAGGACTAATCTCGAATTTCTGGCGACTTGTGATACGATTTGTATCGATGGTACCTTTGATGTAAGTTTTATTCTACTTTAAAAATTAAAAATAGTTAAATATCTAAAAAATTGTATTGAAATTTGGAATATTAGTTATCAAAACATGTTTTTTAGCCGAGACCCAAACTTTTCACACAATTATGGACAATTGGAGGATTAATTAACGGCCACTTGGAACAAGGCTTTTCAAACCACAATGGGCAAAGGTCGAAAAACGGTAATTTCTTACTTTTGACAGGCTGGGACTATAGTTGAGATTTTAGATCGATCGATTCGTTGAGGCGTTACGAATGGAGCATGGGCGTATTAATCGTTTAATTCTTGAAGCAACTCAAGCCGTGTATCGTCCTAGCCAGTCAACAGCCCAGCTACGATATATTTGCAATCACATCGATAATTACGATGACCTCCTGGAATTTTACGATGATGTTTTGGCTGCCATCAAACAATAAAGCTGTTTAATAAATTTTTGTTATAAACTTGTTATTATTTATTTAATATATTGTTATAAAAGTTTGATATATTGGCAATGCAACAGACGATTCAACGACTAGTCTTTCAAACGATAAAAATTTTGGAAAATGCTTGGTTTTAAGCTGAAAATCTCAAAAAATTACAATTCTTGTTGAAAAAATGGACTTTTTGATGAAAATGGGAAATTGTGGACATTTTTGTAGAAAAAATATCTATTTTTGGTCATTTTTTTGTGAAAAATCATAATGGAGGATTTTTGATTTTATTTATCCCCCTATTCTATTTTTGGATGATCGCCTCACCGATCCCGGCTGATTTACTAAGACTTCCAAAATGTTGATGTTTCCTAAAGGACATCCTTTGCTTTGCGGTCATTTTTAGTTCAAAAAATTGTTAACAATAAAAATAAGTCGCAAAAAATGAACGAGGAAGCTAAGAGTCGCCACAAATACAGCAAATAGTCTAAATGGCGTCGAGACGCGTGCAAAATAGCTAAATTTCATTGAATTATTGAATTTTATGCCGTTTTGTCAATCGTTTCAATGAAGAACAATCCTTAAAAGGTTCGGAACCTAATTTAAGTTAAATTAGATTCCGTCCTAGTGCCAGATTTTTTAGTTTTCGTGGCAAATGCGTTCGTGGCAAATGCGTCGTGACGAGTGCGTTCGTGGCAAATGTGTCGTGGCAAAGCAAGCTATGCCTCTTTTTGAGAATAAGTCTTATTTTCATGTCAATATACAAACTTTTTCAAACAATTGGTGTTTTTCAATGTTGCAAATGAATTTTAAAATCTCGATATTTGGTCATAGAAGTCGATTTTTGGCGAAATTTTTCACATTACTAGGGTTTTTCTAGTCGGGGAATCGATTGCGCGCATTTTCAAGGCATGAAAAATTTTTCTAACCCTGATTCAGGAAATACAAATTTGTTAGGCATTTTAAGGATATAAAAAACCCCGATTTAAAAAAAAGTCGTCAAAAATCGACTTCTATAACCGGACACTTCTACATGACACGTCTTGTCATATTTGTCACACATATCATGTAGAAGTGTCCGATATGTTTTATATGTCATGTAGAGGTGTCCGATATGTCATATATATCACATAAAGATTAGGGTATATAAAGTCCCGGAAACAACACACTTCGTCCCTTGGAGAGCCGAGGTTTAATTTTAGTATATTATCAATAAAGGTTTTATAGTAATATAGGTTTTTATCATTATAACCCCAGGGACCCTCCCCCCCCCAAGCTATCAGAGGCCATTTCCAGTGACAAAATAAGAGACAAATACTTACGTTAACTGTAAAGCCGAAATTTTCACCAACTTGGTCTAGTTTCACAGTATCCATTTTTCTCAGATTTATAGAGAAATTAAAATAATTAACCTCAATGCAACAGAAAACTTAGTTTTTAATGAAGCTATTCGATTTTCGAGCTCTATTCAATTGCTTAGCAACCGTTTTCACCTATGTGTTTTGAGTACAAGCTTCTGTACCTCTGAAGCTTTATAAAAAATAGGTTAAAAGAACTCTTACATGGTTTTCTGTTGCAGAGAATATAATTGACGTTTATTTTTAAAAAAAATTACACTTAACAACTCAAAGACCGTGTATTTTTAAAATTTCTCTTACAAAATATCTTCAACGATAAATGAAAATATATACAGGGTGACTAAAAAATACGTACGCACCTTATTTTTTGTATTTTTCTTGCATTTTTAAGCGAATTTTATATCAAAACACAACAATATAACAACAACAACAGAAATTATTCAAAATGACCACCATTTGCATTAATGCACTTCTATAGCCTCTTCGAAAAGTTGTCCACAATACCACGTAGTGTATCAACAGAGATCTCATTCCATGCCTTCCTCAATGCTCGCTTCAACGATTCGACAGTCTGGTGGGGTTTCATGCATTCGGATAATAGCTGGTTTAAATTCTTTCATGCTTGCTAAAAAATAAATTTTGATATAAAATTCGTTTAAAAATGCAAGAAAAATACAAAAATAAGGTGCGTACGTATTTTTTAGTCACCCTGTAAAGGGGAAAATCTTGTCATAAAGGCATAAAGATCAATTATTACAAGTAAAAAGAAGCTTCATGAATTCCATTGATAATATACTTATTTCATTGTTCAACAACACAACAGATTGNGTCCCCCCCCCCCCCAAATTCATTCATCATATAAATTTTTGAAAAAATCGACCTTTTTTTTGGTCGACAACATATAGGGTAGCTTGTCCCCCTTCCTTGTTCATGTTGCATGTACCCCCCCCCCTAAAAGGCCATTCATCCATCCTGAGGGACCGGTGTATCCCCCCCCCCTAGTGGTGACCTATATCTTCATTAAAGGGTCAGCCCAGTTAAATATAGTCTATCAATTTTTTGTTGCCATTTCCAAAAAAAGCTTAAAAAAGAATTTTCATCTTAATTTGGCACTATAACTTTCGCCACGTTTCATGTTTGCCACAACAACTTTCGCCACGTTCGTATCAATATACAAATTTATTGCAAATCAGGAACTCAATTGGTCTGAAATTAAATGTTTATTGAAAAAAAGTGGTGAAAGTTACGTGGCGAAAGTTATCGTGACGAAAATTATATGGCGAAAGTTAGGTGGCAAGAGTTATAATGCAATTCGTGGCGAAAGTTATAGTGCAACTTATACTGAAATATCAACTGTAACAACAACTCAACCAAATGCGGTCTGGTATTATATGTCGAGTAATTATACTATTCCATGCGACCCTACTTGTAATTATTGAGGTTGTTAATTGGTATTTAAAACACGTTATTTGAGAAAATCAAGCTTTCGTCCAATACCTGGCGCACAAAAATTTTTTTGCCGATTTATCAAAACCCATATTGGAAATGTTATTGGGCCAGGTGAATGAAGCAACTTTAGTTCGGGGATCCCGGGGCAAAAGTGTAACCCTGTGGAGATAGGCTTAGTCGAAGTTGGGTCTATTTTTACCACTAGCACCCAAAATTCAAAGTCATATAACTTCGAAGCCATGAAGGCTATGGACATGGGATAAAGTGTGTTTTATTGGTGCCTCATTTATGGTATGATAAACCCTATTTGAAAATTTTATCCTTAATTTCTATGATAAGATTAGTGTGTGATACCACTATTTTCGGGTGCCCCCAAAATAGCTTTTTTAGCTCTAAAAGTATCCCAAGGAATATCGGCGGCGGTCTAATTTTAGCTGCTATGGGTTGCCCTGCATGTAGGAACGTCCATGCAAAAAATCATAAAAATCAGCGGGTCTTCATCGAAATGGGACCATTTCGAAGCAGATAAAACTGAAGGAGGTCAATTCTTTAGATTAGCGAAATTTGCCATAATTTATATATATTCGAACAGTTCATGAAAAATGGAGCATTTTTTGTTTTTACAGTAAATTCTGAATCGCTATTGTTGTCGAGATAATCGCGTTTGAAGTTGGCGATTTTTGAGTTGCGATTTTAAATTTGAATTTCCCGCCAATCCGTGAATCAGGGATTGGCGGGAAATTCAAATTCAAAATCGCAACTCAAAAATCGCCAACAAACGCGATTATCTCGACAACGATAACGATTCAGAATTACTGCAAAAACAAAAAATGCTCAATTTGGGGTCAGAGAAGCGTTTTGGCATTTTTTTCAAATGTCAATCGATTTCTCGTATAAAATTACCCCTAGAAAGTTGGTTTCCTAGTTAGTTTGACTTAAAACCCACTCTGCCAGTAACTGGAACGACTATATCGACATGTTTGAAAAGTTTTCAGAATTCGCCCAACCAAACTTTTTTGCATCTTTTGTTTTTGCCTCATTTTTTGACAATCAACTTCAAAGTCAAATATCTCGCCACTGTTAAATAATTTTTATATACGATTTTTGCATGTGTTAGAGGGACTAAAGCTCTGTATTGTCATACAAAAATTAAATTTCTAACATTTTGTTAAGGTGAAGAAAATCAACATTGAAAACTTCAAAGTAATTTTTGACAATGTTAGAATCAACAGATTTCGACAATTTTTATCAACACTTATTCGGCCATTGTTTAGCTACAATTTAAAAAAACCGAAATTTGTTAGAGGGGGTGCAACATAGATGTTGCAGACCAAAATGATCGCTCTGTACAATACGAGGCGAGAGTCTGTTATTGGATCGGTTTATATGAAATTGCAGTTAAGAAAATATGATAATAAATTACAAAAAAAATTTTTATTTTATATATAGTTTAGATCAAATTGTCATTTAAATTCTCGTCTTCGACTTTATTTCCAAGGCAGCTTAATAAACTTTTAAAGAAACCTATGTCGCTTACATTTTTGCTAAGAATTTCAAAAGACCGAATTGATTTTAGAACATCAAGTGGAATCTAAAAATATACCATTGATCGAAATTCCCCAACCAATAGCGTAGGCTTGTACACAGATGAAAAGGGATCCCGATCGAGATATAGGTGTGTACAAGGAGGATGGTTGTTACAGCTTTGATGAAGTATGTTTGACCATACCGCATATAGCACGAAAATGATGCCACATGCTGCGTGCGACACGACGCATACGGTATGTTCTGATCTTTTAGACTCCCTTGCGTCGATATAGTGGTGGTCGCCGACTACTCTCTGTTCATCTATGACTAGTGCTGTCTCCTATTCCCGAGTTTAAGGCCCCTCGACGTTACTTCTCCAAAGAATTTACCCGATCCTCGAAATGTACTATTCGTTTTGCATTTGTGAAAAAACCATTTACACCATAATACCTCCAATCTGATTGAAACACCTTTTGACGATGTTCGTTGTAAAAAATTATGGATGCACCGACTAAAAACGATCAGACTTATTATAACGTTCTGTATTGCACTGCCAAACGCTGATCGGACGAGAATGGCTTTCTGACAACCCCTAGGGCGCAGTAGTCATTTGGCTTGGTTTCATATCCAGAAATTCAAAAATTACCCCGAATTCCAAGAATATAGTTTCGATTCAAAATGAGTGTGACTCCACTAAGAGTTCCATTGTCTTCGAGAATAAACCATGTCTCGACGTTTCCAAAAGCTGTTGGCAATAATTCGTTGCGACATCCGGCCATATAAACCATGGTTTAAGATTGAACTCTGTTGAAAAAACTGGGTAATCGTCATAATACATACTTTTGACAGAATGGATATTTTTTACGAATTTTCTCATATCCTAAACTTAGGAAGCCTTTGAAACATGTTAATTCCGTCAGAAGTATGTATTATGTCAACGCTCGGAAAAAACTTAACAAGACAACAAAAAGAATTAGATCAAAAATTTGGATGTGTTTGGTAGTGTTAAATGGAAAATTAATCCTAAAACAACGACTTTGCCACGTTTGCTTGAATTTTATGTGAAGGGCTAACAAATAGATAAGAGACTTTTGGCTAATAAAGCAAAGTGTTTGAGAAAATGAACAGATCAGCACTTTTATGTTGTTGTGTTTGGGCCGATGGGCTTGTAGAAAACAATCATGCCGATAGCTTACGGAACATTTAAGACAAATGGCCCCTTTGTATAATTCAGAAAAATGGTTGTTTGGACATGCAGCTAGACATTCTTTATATTTTATTATAGCTATTTCGACTTCATCGCAAAATGACACATTCCGACATTTGCGGCATAGATTTAGCTGATTAGCGTTGCAATAGTCGCATAATACTCTCTCGCGATTCCTAGAATACTGCGAGGCTGCCGCTGAAGAGTAGAGATTTGATACATAGGAAAAAATAAGAATTTTGGGGTCATCCAGATATTAATAAGGAGCATTCACATATTACGTAATCAAAAATTTCGCCTTTTTAGACTCCCTCCCCTCATAATCATAATCATCAACAATATATTGGGTTGCTTGGAAAGATATGTCATATTTTTAAAACTGAATATATATGGCACAAAAAATCCGTTTACGACCAAATTTTTTTCAGTAGTAGGTAAGAATGTATGATGAATACGATCCAATCAGTCTTTTTAAGTGTAACTCATGTCTTCGTGTCAATAAACAGATTTTGGAAAAAATTCGAGTTTTTCAATGATGCAACTTAATTTTCAAATGTTGATATTTGGCTATAGAAGCCTTTTTTTGACAAAATTTTTGATCTTCCTAGGGTTTTTCAAGACGGGAAATCGATTGCACGCATTTCTGTCGCATGAAAATGCTTCCCTGACCCTGATTTAGGGAATGCAAAATTTTGAGCCATTTTAGGGATATGCCTCTCCTAGGTGTAACTTCCAGCGGTTAAAATCAAAAACTTTGTTCAGATTCGTGTTCTCCATATCCAAAAATCTCCTGAATATGTTCAACTTTTAAAGCGAATTTTTCGAGAAAATCGAGCTTTGGGTATCACAAAAATTTTGCAAGGATACTTGTTTTGATAATGAATTTTATCGATTTCTAGAAAGATTCGTTCAAAATCTCTTTTACCAAAGTTGTAGAGCTTGATTTCTTCTACAATTTTCTTAAAGGCCACTGTTGATGAAAATCGATAGAAAAACGAGAAAATCGCACAAAAAAGTAATAACCCTTAAAAAATTTTGTGACATGTTTTGTGACATAAATCTCTGTTTTCTTAAAAAGGTTTTTTAAATATACTCATACGACCAACAGCTTTGTGCAAGGTTTCATATGATCTCGAATTGGTTTTAATTTATCCAGAAGGATCCAAGAAATATAGATTGTCTTTCAGTGAAATTACTCGATCCTGAAAATGGGTTATTCGAATTGTGTGAACATCATCACCAATATATCTCCCACCATTTTGAAAACCTTTTGTTCATGGTCACCATTTTTCTTTGTAAATTTTTTAAAGACCTTTTGTAAAATTTTGTTGTAATTTTCTAGACATAAACAGGCTTACTTAGACTTATGCTTGAACTTAAACTAGATTAGGCTTTCTATTGGATTGTTCACAAAGTAAGATGATCTTGCACTTTAAGTCAATTCAACTAGGAAACCAACTTTCTAGGGGTAATTTTATGCGAGAAATCGATTGTGCACTTGGAAAAAATGCCAACACGCTTCCCTGATCCCAAATTGATAGTCACGAAAATTTTTACACTTGGCTTAAATTAAGATTTAGCGACCGAAAAATTCGATTCAAATTTTCAATTTTCCTTGAAAAATTCAATTTTTTCGATTTTTTGCTGAAAATTTGAAAAATCGAAATTTTTTACTCCAACTATAACATTTTCCATTTCTCTAGATAATCGAATTTTCACCATTACTCTTATGTCAAAATTTTAAAAAATCTATTGAATAAATTTATTCGCATGCAAAAAAATTCGCCCAGCTGGGAATTAAACCCGTGATGTCAGATTGAGATTCCCAGCGCGTTAGCCACTACACTACGGAGCCAAGTGGAGAATGGTCGTCAAATTTTAATTTAAACCAAGTGTAAAAATTTTCGTGGCTGCCAATTTGGGGTCAGGAAAGCGTTTTTGCATTTTTTTCAAGTACACAATCGATTTCTCGTATAAAATTACCCCTAGAAAGTTGGTTTCCTCGTTGATTTGACTTAAAGTGCAAGAGCACCTTACTTTATGAACATCCCAAAATAAAATTCGTACGTTCTGATGATTCGTTGTTATATAACACGAGGCGAGAGTCTGTTATCGGATCGGTTTATATGAAATTTAAGAAAATCACAAAAAATTTATTTTATTTTATATGTAGTTTAGATCAAATTGTCTTTTAAATTTTCGTCTTCGACTTTATTTCCAAAGCAGCTTGATAAACTTTTCAAGAAACCCATGCCGTTTTCAAGTTTGCTACGAATTTCAAAAGACCGAATTGATTTTAGTACATCAAGTGGGATCTAAAAATATACCATTGATCGAAATTCCCCAACCAGTAGCGTAGGCTTGTACACAGATGAAAAGGGGTCCCGATCGAGGTATAGGTGTACAAGGAGGATGGTCGTTACAGCTTTGATGAAGTATGTTTGACCATACCGCATATGGCACGAAAATCATACCACGTGCTGCATGCTACACGGCGCAAAGCGCCGCATGCGATACGTTCTGATCTTTGAGACTCTCTTGCGGCATAGGTGAACAAGGAGGGGGTACTGGATCCTCAAATAAGATTTGGTTTGGACTATACTTGAACATTTTTGACCAAAAATACGAATTGGTTACTCATTTTCTAAAGAAATTTTTTTCGATACGACAAATTGAGGGGGTGTAGCATCCCCTTTGTCAGGGTTGGGATTTCCCCGGGGGAATTCTTTTTCCCCAGAATTACTTGGTTTGAAAATTTCTCCCTCAAACTTGCCTCGGTGGTACAGTGACAAAGCAGAGGCTTCCTTGCCACAAGGTCGCGGGTTCGAATCCCGCTTGTAGCCAATTTGGTTCTAAATTGGCTAATTGGACCAAATTGGCTCCAAGGATTCGAACCCGCGACCTTGTGACCACAAAGCCGCTGCTTTTATCACTGCACCACCGAGGCAATTTTGAGAGGGAAAATTTTCAAACCAAGTAATTCCGGGAAAAAGATTTCCCCAGATTATCCATTTCCCAACCATGCCCTTTGTGCATGTATGCCTTGCGGCGATATGGGGGTCGCCTACTACTCCCTGTACATCTATGACTCGCTCTGCCCGAGTTTAAGACCCCTCTACGTTACTTCTCCAAAGAATTTACCCGATCCTCGAAATGTGCTATTTTTTTTGAATTACCATTTAGACCATAATACCTCCAATCTGATTGAAACACCATTTGATGATATTCGTTGTAAAAAATTATGGATGCACCGACTAAAAACGATCAGATTTATTATAACGTTCTGTATTGCACTGCCAAACGCTGATCGAACGAGAATGGCTTTCTGACAACCCCTGGGGTAGTCGTTTGGCTTATTTTCATATCCAGAAATCCAAAAATTACCATGAAATCCCAAAATATAGTTTTTATTCCAAATGAGTGTGACTCCATTAAGAGTTCCATTGTCTTCGAGAATAAACCATGTCTCAACGACTCCATAAGCTGTTGGCAATATGTCGCTTTTACATCCGGCCATATAAACCATGGTTTAAGATTGAGATCTGTTGAAAAAACTGGCTAACCGTCATAATACATACTTTTGACGGAATTTATATTTTTTACGAACTTTCTCGTATCCTAAGGGGTCATTCACATATCATGTGATCTTTTGTAACATTTTTAGACCCCCTGTGATCAAACAAGATCACGGGCTTATTCCCCGCCCCTCCCCCCACAGTGATCATGGTCAACTTTTTTCTTTAAAAATAGGCATTTTTTATGTAAAAATGGAAAATTTTTTCGATTTTGATTTATTTTGGCCAATTTTTTCGATTTTGACTAATTTTTTGATTTTGATCAAATATTTTTCGATTTTAGCAATTTTTATTATAAATTATTCACAAATTTTGGTCAAAAACATAAGGAATAATTAGGAAAAATTTTCATCTTTTTTGATTTCGTGGGGGGGGGGGAGATTGCCCCTCGCTAATTGACTGATCACGTGATCAATGGCCTGACCCTCCCCCTCCCTTCGTGATCAAGTGTGACCATTTCAGCTACCTTCCACCCCCCTCAACCTGAAAAAAACTTCATGTGAACAAACCCCTAAGCCTAAGAAGCCTTTGAAAAATGTTAATTACGTCAGAAGTATGTATTATGTCGACGCTCGGAAAAAACTTAAACTAACAAGTCAAAAATGAATTATTAAATCAAAAATTTAGATGTGTTTGGTGGTGTTAAATGGAAAATGAATCCTAAAAACAACGACTTTGCCGTGTTTGCTTGAATTTTAGAAGTGATGGGCTAACAAATAGATAAGAGACTTTTGGCCACTAAAGCAAAGTGTGTTTGAGAAAATAAACAGATCAGCACTTTTTTATGTTGTTGTGTTTGGGCCTATGATGAACTTGTAGAAAAAATCATGCCGATAGTTTGCGGAACATCTAAGACAAATGGCCCCTTTGTGTAATTCAGGAAAATGGTTGTTTGGACATGCAGCTAGGCAGATAAAAAGTTTTTTCTCGAAGTAAAATTGAAAAAACGCTCCGTAACTGTGTTCCTAGCATATTGCCATGTATTTTGAGGCAATTCTCATGAAAATTGAAGACGGTTATAAAAAGTTATAACATTTTTAAGTTGAATACGTCTCTTTTTATACTATTTTGACCCAAAACCCACCAAATATAGTTTCAAATCTTGAAAATAACGACGGTAATAGATTCCCTAACCTCAATTTACTATAGAAAGCTCAAGTCGCATTCACATTCGCTACTTTTTTCACTACTTTTTCCGCCTAAATTTTTATTATAAGGATTTTTTGATTTAAGCGTTTTTTATTGCTTTTTTGAGTTGTTTAGGATGAGTAAGCCTAAGCCTACGGGCCTAAGCCTACGGACCTAAGCCCATGCCCAAGGACCAGTCCAGTCAGTTACAACGATATGAAAAAATGATATATTCGGAAAGATCATGAAAAATGAAGCATTTTTTGTTTTTAGGGCATGTTCTGAATCGTTGTAGTTTTCGAGATAATTGCGTTTGAAATTTTGAATTTGTTACAAGCTCTTTGTTGTAATACACAAACTTTTTTGAATTTTTGTGGAAAAATCGATTTTTGCATCGATTTTTAAAATTTTCATAAAATAACATTGTAGCAATTTTTTATAGCTAAACGAGGCGAACAAAATGACACCAAAATTATCCAATTTGAATATTGTTTTGGGTTATTGAAACGAAAATATGAATCAGAATTTTCGTTCCAATAACCCAAAACAATATTCAAATTGTATAATTTTGGTGTCATTTTGTTCGCCTCATTTAGCTATTAAAAATTGCTACAATGTTCATTTTATGAAAATTTTAAAAATCGATGCAAAAATCAATTTTTACACAAAAAAATTCAAAAAAGTTTGTGTATTACAACGAAGCTCAGAACATGCCCTAAAAACACAAAATGCTTCATTTTTCATGATCTTTCCGAATATATCATTTTTTCATATCGTTGTAATGACTGGACTGGTCCTTGGGCATGGGCTTAGGTCCGTAGGCTTAGGCCCGTAGGCTTAGGCTTACTCATCCTAAACA
>OZJO01010732.1:0-16972 GCA_900406225.1 Acrobeloides nanus
AATAGTAGATGGAGGAAGAATAAGGTGTTATTATCATATTTCTATTTTATGCTTGTTTTGATCTTTTTTTGTGCACTTTTATTTTTGATAAAATAGTAAAATAACTATATAAATATACACATACAGGGTGTCCCAGTAGGTTGGGACTATTATTGAATTGAGAGTTTCTCGTCATCCAAGCGGTCATTTTCGATGAGATTTTTTGTAGGAGAGAAGAGCTCACTGGGTGATGGGTGATGCCACCCATAGGGTGATGGGTAGGTGAATTTTCTCAGGAGACCCGAGAAAATTGTATTTTCTCGGGTTTCCTGAGCTTTTTAGCGCAATTGAGTGATTTTGGGTATAATCACCCATCACCCCGTGGGTGGCATCACCCACTATCGCCCAGGGTGATAGGTGATTTGGGTGATGGCACCTTTTCGCCCCCTGGTCCCAACCTACTGGTACACCTTGTACAAATAAGCAGAAAATGAGATCATATTGAAGTGGCAAATAAAAGCATATCAATCAAAAACAAGAACTCTTGATGATATATCATTACAGAGCCAATCTAGAGATTCTAGCAGATTTTCACCCGTAACTGCACTTGTTTGAAAGATCTTCCAGTGATGAGATTTGATTTCGGATAGTCGGAGCACCTAAAAACCGTATCACATGAAACACCATTGGCATCTACCTGTGAGATATCGTCCGGACTACAAGCGCCTCGCATATCTGACTTGTTCGCTAAAATAAGAATCGAAACTCCGCGCAGAACCTCTTCTCGTAATAAGGAATGCAACTCGTTGGCACAGTCTTGCATACGGGGTATATCGGCGGAGTCAACAACCCAAATGACGCCATCGGTTCGTTCGAAATAGTTTCTCCAATATGTGCGAAGACTTTTCTGCCCACCAACATCCCAATAATTTAATTTCCATCCTTTGTATTCTAAGGTTTTGATGTTGAAGCCTAAAAGATGCTTTCATAAGGCTATGTTCAAGCATGTCAAAAAAGTTGTCAAAAATGTCCAACTTTGCCTGATTTTCAATAAAATTTTGTTTATTGAAACGATTGGTAATGAAGCATAAAATTTGTTGCAACGTGACCAATCGTTTCATTAAACACGATTTTATTGAAAATTAGGCAAAGTTAGACATTTTTGACATGCTTGAACGCAGCCTAACTAAAATTTTCGAGAAAAGTCTATCTCAACTTTGCAGGGTTGTACAAATGGAAACGTTTCCAATTGTTCATTTCTTGGAAATATCGTTTCAATAACGGAGATGATTGAATCAAGCAACTGCAATAAATTGCCTGAATTTCAATAAAATTGAGTTTATTGAAACGATTGAACATGCGCTGTCGTGCCAATCGTCTCAATAAACATTCAATTTTATTGAAATTCAGGGCAACTTTTATTGCAGTTCTGCCTGATTCAATCGTTTCTGTTACCATTTCCGGAAATTTGTGCAGCAACCCTGAAACTTTGTTTTTGAAGCCTATTTTCATTTCAATACACATGCCTCTTCTCTTCCCCTGAATCAAGGTCAGGGAAGCGTTTTCAAGGTTCGAAAATGCCTTTGTCTATACCTAAAGTAGGAGAAATCGTATCAATAGGCTCGCCATTAATCCTCTTTAAAATCGTCGTCTTCCCAGAATTATCTAGTCCAAGAATAAGAATACGCATTTCCAACTCATGCTTTTTGTACTTTTTCAAAATTGTCAAAAGCACCATAGCCAAAAAAGGATAATAAATTTGCATAAAAATTCAAACAAGCAATACAATAGGTTCATAACATATGTAAATTTTCAATTAAAAAAAGATCAAAACTTTATTTGGAAGCAATTTGAACAAAAAACATAAATATAAGAATCAACAAAAAATCTTCATTCACAATTTCAACTGCTTGGCCTAAAATTTCAGTATTAAGGCCCGCCACTAGCTGACGCTAGCAACGTTGTAACATCGTAATGGCATTTTTCAAACCATCGTAATTCAGCTTTGCCTTATCCGTTTTCGGGGATCTTGGTGTTATTTTTGTAGAACTAGATCTCCTGCATTGCTTGCGTCAGGTTTTCCCGTCGCACTAAGCATTTTATGTCGTCGTAATGAGTTCCTACGACAACGACTTTTGAATTTTTTTTGAAAAAAATTTTATGTCGTCGTCGTAGGAACTCATTACGATGACATAAAATGCTTAGTGCGACGGGAAAACCTGACGCAAGCAATGCAGGAGATCTAGTTCTACAAAAATGACACTAAGATCCCCGAAAACGGATAAGGCAAAGCTGAATTACGACGGTTTGAAAAATGCCATTACGATGTTACAACGTTGCTAGCGTCAGCTAGTGGCGGGCCTAATAGGTGTAAAAAGTACGTCTACACTAGGGATGTATAAAATATACAAAAAGTGACCATTCTTGTCATCAGCCAGAAATATGCAAATTTTGAGCACGAAAATATTTGTTCGTGGTGACGAATTGGCCACAATGTCACCACGAACAAATTTTATCGTGCCCAAAAATTCGCAGATTTAAGGCAATGACAAATTTTCATTTTTTGTAATTTTGAGCAACACTAGTCTAAAGTCTGTTTCACAGAGAGGTTCCAAAAAGCGCCCATAGTCTAGTGGATAGCATCACAGACTACGAGTTTGAAGACCCGGGTACAACCCCACTAGAGCCAAATCTTTTTGCATCGTCCAAAATTGATGAAAATTTTTGCCTAGGGCTAATTTTATGCGAAAAACACGATGGTGATATTATTTTTTCATGAAAATTTTTGTAAAAGATAGAAAAATCAATTTTTTACCTTTACTTAAATCTTGATGTTTTTCAAAAAATTGATTTTTCTATTTTTTACAAAAAATTTTCATGAAAAAATAATATCACTTTCGTGTTTTTTGCATAAAATTACCCCTAGGCAAAATTTTTCATTAATTGTGGACGATGCAAAAAGATTTGGTTCCGAGCGGGATTGAACCTAGGTCTTCAAACTTGAAATCTGTGATGCTATCCACTATGCTATCCATGCTTCTAGAAGCCTCTTCGTGAAACAGACTTTACACTCCAAAACCTCAAATTCGAAAATGTGAGATTTTAGAATACGAGTGGTGACGATGCTCAAAATTTTTACCGAGTCCATTCCACTTTCAAGACAAGATGATGCATACGGTATCCTCGAAGCTCATTCATAGCTCGCTCAGCGTCTTCTCGGTTTGTGTAGGTGATAAAAGCAAAGCCTTTAGGGCGATTAGTGACTTTATCACGAGCCAAAAAGAAGCGTTCGATACGGCCAATTGAGCCAAAAAGTCGGCGAAGTTCCTATAAAAAGTTTGTTTGTTGTAAGCCTAAGGCCTATTCCTAAAGCCTAAGGTCTAAGCCTAGACCTAAAGCCTAAGACCTAAGGCTCAAGCTTAAGCCTAAGATCTAAGCCTAGACCTAAGGCCCAAGCTTAAGCCTAAGACCTAAAGCCTATGCCTGAGACCTAAGGCCTAAGCTTGAGGTCCTTATGTATTTTGACCATTATGCATTTTGATGCGCATCCCCCTGGGGTGTATGAGGTTTGACTGTAGTTCCCTTTTTACAAACCTCATCAAGATTTTCCTCATCTTCTGGCAGATTCGTCACTCGAACAGTATAATCATCCGATCGACGCTCGCCAACACCCAATAACCGATCTCCTCTTTGCGAGGGTGGAATATAACGCGATCCGGCAACAGTACCCATTGTTTTTCCACCTGGCGGCAGCTTGTTATCCTCCAAATTTTCTTCGTCTTCCGCTGTTGCGTACATTTCCTACAAGCATATAACTATACATATGCCAATTTTCAAAATCAACCTTGTATGGACAAGCAACAGACCAATGTTCATCTGATTTACAGAAACGACAATGCCCTTTGGTGGCATAGCCTTTATCCTGTTTCTTCTCTTCGACCATCTCTTGCACCGTTTCTCCGGCTTGATTTCGAATAAACTGCATAGTGACTTCTTCGGCAACATAGGTGGTAGCAACATTGGGGCCAGCTCCGTCATTTTCGGAGGCTCCGAATTTTTCCCATTTTTTACGCTCGGCAACTTGGCGTGGAACTCTTTTAGTAATGACCTTGTATGTGGTAATAACCTAGGAATGAGTTTTTCATTTTTCAAGAAAAAAATTTTTCGGATAAACTTTGCAGTAGCATCTCCAAAAAAAATTTTTTGGAATTTTTGTAAGAATGACTTTTCTAGGGGTAATTTTATGCGAAAAATCGATTACGCGCATTCCCGAAGCTTGAAAATGCTTTCCTCACCCTGTTCAGGAAAATAAGAGTGTATAAAAAATCCAAATTTTCGCTTCAATACACACTCTTATTTCCCTGAATCAGGGTCAGGGAAGTATTTTCAAGCTTTGAGAATGCATGCAATCGATTTTTCGCATACAATTACCCATAGAAAAGTCATTTTTGAAAAATTCCAAAAAAAATTTTTCGGAGATGCTGCTGCAAAGTTTATCCTCCTTTAAAAATTTACTTTGCATTTTCCACCTGCGTCTTTGTCATCAACAATGTCAACTACCGTTTTGACTCCATCTTTTGTTATTTCTGTTCGTGTTAATGCTTAAAAAATGGTTTTAGACTTGCGTTGTGGAAAAATTACTTACTTTCTTGATCAACAGCATCAGCCCAACTTCCGATGGAGTTGATAGCCGGTCTAAAAAGCCAAGATTGAATTAGAAATGGGTGTCCCAAAAAAGTGAAATTTTCGTAATTTTTTCATGAATTTTGAACCTGAAAATTTTTTCTAAAAATGATCCGGGTAATTTGATGCAGGGAATCGATTGCGCACACTCCCGAAGTGTGAAAACACTTTCTTGACTCTGATTCCGGGTAGCGTATTGATGCGAAGATAAAAAAAATCGGATTTTGACAGGATATCCGACTACCTAGGATTTTTCTATGCGAGAAATCGATTGTGCGTGTTTTCGAAATGTGAAAACGCTTCCCTGATAAATTGTGATTTTTGAAAGCATTTACACGACTCTCTGAATATCTCTCGTGGAAACGCCGAAACTTGTGGAATCAATCTGTGAAAATTTTTGAATGGTTGATTCACAGTGGTCATTCCAATGACTCCTTTACTCGATGACAGAGAAAGCTTTGAACTTATAGAGCAGGGAACAACGTTTTCACGCTTCGGGAGTGCGTGCAATCGATTTCTCCGCATCAAACTACTCCTATAGGGGTCATGTTTAGAAAAAAATTTTCGGGTCCAAAATTAAACAGATCAAAAATTCCACTATTTTAGAACACCCTGTATCTTTATACCTCCCCCCATAAATGCTTTAAGCTTACAAATTGTTGAGATTCGAATTTAAAGCTTGAGTAGCCATATCTCTAAAATAAATCTAGTTCAGCTAGCTCAGATATTTTCTGAAAAATAGATAGGTATGAACTTATTTAGAAATTCTCCAACATTTTGGCGTTAAAAGCTTTCGTTTCACTGTCGAAATTTTTTAAATCAACCGCTAAATAGTACTTTTTTTTGTTAAAAAAAGAAAAATTCCACTTTAATGGCACTATTTGCACAATTGTTCGAAGTTTCGAGACATTGTCTCTTACTTCTCTGTAAAGCTTCCAATTTCTGGTAACGTTTTTTTAAGTTTGTTTCAGAGAAAGTTGCTTTGTAAAAGTTATAGCGGTGACATACTCCGAAAGAGACCCTTTTTTGGGGACATCAGGACCCATGGGGTACCGTGACCCAAGGATCCTACATGGGATTCCGGGACCAAAATGGGTTCCACGTTTTATAAAAAAAAGACCCCAGTTCAAATCTTTAGTTACTACGAGATAATCTAAAAATCGTGTGCGACTAATTTTTATAAATTTACGGAGGATATACACCTGACGGAAAATAAGTGAATCTTAATTATGTAAGTTTTTAAGCTAAAACATAATCAGGGACGTTGGGGGATGTCCAGATATTATGTTATCAATTTTTCGGATTTTTTACCTCAACTTTTTGTGGAGAAGGCTAACCACCCCCCCCCAACAACATGATAATTAATATCTGGATGGCCTCTTGTCTTCTTAAGCTACAAATAGAAAAAGATTTACATGTGGATGTGTAAAAATTAATACTTGTCAATTTTAAACCATCATTCTCCTAATAAATAACCTTAACATTACGGATTCGTATATTCTTAGTTCCATTCCGATCTCAACTATTTATTCACCGAACATTTTGCCTCCAACTTTTTCATAAGATTGTCAGAAATAGAACAAGCTTATAATGAAGTCTTTCAAATCGAGTATAAGGTATGCAACAAAAAAAGAATTAAGAGTTTAAAATTTTTTAGGATGTCCTATCAATGCTTAATCTCGAGCCGAATTACATCTTCGAATTTGTACAAAAAGTCTACCCTAACGTTTTCATGGGAGTTCCTAAACCAGCAGAAATTCCAGGCTTTATTAAAAAAGGCATAATGGACATGAAATATCAACCAAATTTATTCTTCAATCAACATGCAATAGAAGATGGATGGGCAACACCGACTAGTCAACATAGAAGAACACCAGCTCCAATCATAGAAGAAGTTGAATCCGATTCAAGTCAATATACAAGAGGTGAAACAAGTTCATCAAGAGAATATTATAATAAAATTGAATATGATATGCATGTAGATAACTCGTCAGATGTTACTAATACTCAAGAAATTAAGGAACCGAAATCAACGATCTCTTTCCAACCCAAGAAAGTAATTATTAAAAATTTATAGACAAGAAAGCAAGTTCATTTTATTCGGACAACGATAAAATATCCGAATAAAATGAACTTGCTTTCTGAAGACTAACTTTAAACCCAATTTATTTTATTAAAACCTTAAATTACAATACAAATACATGATAGATATTACAATAGCATAGTTCATAACTGCTAGAATTATTCAAACCAGGTTCCTAAGCCATGATCAGACCGACGCTAAGCTCCTTTGCCGCCGGTTTCAATTCGTAGATCTTTTTCGCATCCTCGGAGTCCTTGGCCTCGGTGTACACGACGAGCAGCTTGTCAGGCTTATGCTTCACACCCGTCTGACTCTTGATCTGGTGTTCGCTCAGCTTCAGGAAGTAGAAGACCGGCTTGAACTTGTAGATTCGTTGTCCGAGCACTTCATCTTGAAGGCGAGCGGCTTGTCGGTCAAGTTCTGGATCTGCATCTCCGCCATCCCTGAAACGCAGCTTGTCAGGCGTGATCTTCACTTCCTTCAGGTCACCTCGAGTTGCATTCACTGATTTCGTGTTGGACGCCTGGGTCGTACGTCTTGAAGTCGCTGGGGTCGTAATTGGCTTCGAGTTGCTTCTCGCACTTTTCCTCAGATCGCCCTCCACACTTGCGACTTGAGTAGGCTGCGTCAATGACTCCTTGGCACTTCGATTCGAGGCCTTGTTTTCCTAAAATGAGCAACAGTTAGTGGTCATTAGTTGTCCGCGTTTTTCGTTGGCATTTGTCTGCTTTTGTGTTGGCAGTTGTCCGACGGCAATTATCCTAGGGCCGTATGCACAAATGACGCTAATAGCTGCAGCTAACGCTAAAAGCTGTAGTCGATCAAGTTCTGGATCTGCACTTTAGCCTGGCCTTCGCCATTCTTGAAACGCAGCTTGTCGGGCGTGATCTTCACTTCCTTCGGGTCGCCTCGAGTTACATTCACCGACTTCGTGTTGGATGCCCTAACGCTAATAGCTGCAGCTAGTATGCACAACTGCAGCTATTAGTGCTAATATCTAGCTTTAGCGTCAGTTGTGCATACGGCCCCTAGTCCCCACAAAATGGCACTAGGAACGAATGCACCGCACAAAAAAATTCCGCACATGAATTTTCCGCACGAATCTACCGCACATTTACACATCCGCACATTTTTTTGTATTGTAAAAGTTGTCTGAGGGCCTCCACTAATTCAAATGGAAGCACCAATTGTAGCACTAATTGCACTCTCGGCGTCGAGACGGTTTTATTTTTCAGGGTCAACGAATTTTCGAATGTGGTCTTCAGCAAATTTATAGCCTAACAAAAGATGAATAAAATTGCAAAAGACCATATTCGAAAATTCGTTAACCCTGAAAAGTTATTCTCACTTTAAATTTTGCGTCTCGACATCGAGACGAGCACTAATTGCAATTAGTGCTCCCCCAACTTATGCGGCAATTAGTGCAGTCTTGACGATTTCGTGCGGTAGATTCCTTAAAAAACTGTGCGGTGCATTCGTTACTATTGCCCACAAAATAAGTGAAACTCGTCAATGCAGTTTATTTGTTGCATTCAAAAATAAATTAATTTTTGAGATCTATTTTCTCGAAAACATTTGCTATGGAATCGAACGAACAACTTACAGAAGAGATTCGTAAAAGTGCGCAAGGAAATGAAGCACTCTTGCAAGTGATAGATGCAATGTTCAAGACGATTAAAAGCGCTACACAAAGCGAATCAGAATCTCAGCGTCTCATTATGGAAGCCTTCATGAAAAATTTTGGCTCTGCAGCAGCATTTTCTCAGGTTTTTGAGGAAGGGTGGGGTTGATTCAAAGCTCAAATTTTTTTCTTTACCCTCTAAATATTTTTTGCGTGCAATATTTCTTAAAGTTTCTATCAGGGATGCCAAGAACATTTGTTTCAAAATCGAAAATCTGACTTCAAAAATCAGATTTTAGGAGCAAAAATCAGAAAATGCTAATAATTTTCCATTATATTTTTTATAAATTTGACAAACTTTCGCATCTCAAAAATCAGCATTTTGCCAGGTTTGGCATCTCAAAATCAGCACTTTTCTGAAAAATCAGCAAACTTGGCACCCCTGTCTTTAACTCATCAATTTTTTTAGGCTAGTCCGTCGCCACAACAACAAACATCAACGACGTGCACAAGCATTGACCCACCACCGGGTATTGTCGAATCTTCCTCTACGCCTACAAAGTCAACTAATGATGAACTTTTGGTTATTTCGCCACCTAAAGTAGCCCCACCACCTGGCTTCTGCATTCCATCACTTCAATCGATTCCGCCGTCTATTATTAGAGCACCACCTGGATTTCCCGATGAAGCAACTTGTATTTCACAAATTGAAGAAATTCAACAACTTATTAGTCCTCCACCGGATTTGAAAAAGAATGAAGACAACACAATTTATGAAGAAACGCCATCTTTTGCAACGGTAGTTTGGAAAATCTCAAAACTGATTATGTTAAATTTTCAGACTTCAAGTTTACCACCATTATTCGAAGAAAGTCCGGAGACGAAAGAAGGATTAGTTGAGGCAGAGAAACTGGAAACCGTTCAAGTAGGTCATTTCCAAGGGTTTCATATGTTGAAATTCGCATAATTAATTGAGGTTAAGTTGGACCGTAAAAATAACGAACTTTCTAAAAGTTTCTTCACAAACCCTCTGCTGAAAAAATGTCAGAAGGGGGGGGGGTTTGTGAAGAAACTTTTTCGAAATTCTTTAATTTTACNATTCGCATAATTAATTGAGGTTAAGTTGGACCGTAAAAATAACGAACTTTCTAAAAGTTTCTTCACAAACCCTCTGCTGAAAAAATGTCAGAAGGGGGGGGGGTTTGTGAAGAAACTTTTTCGAAATTCTTTAATTTTACGGTAACTTGAACTCTATTAATTATGCGAATTTCAAAATCTAGCACCCTGGTCTTTTCCTTGTTGATGTGATATATGCAGTGTTGTAGGAGGCTTCTGTAGAAGGAGTTGAATCAGAAACCGCAAATGGTCCTAAAGAAGTTGAGCAACAGCAGTTGGCAGAAACCGATGGGTTCTTTGAGGAAGAATTGATTGAGCAGGCAGAGGAACTAGAAACCATTCAAGTAAATCGTTTTGATTTTTGATGGGTTGTATATAGTGTTTTAGGAGATTTCTCCAGAAGGAGGTGAATCGGAGACAGCGAATTTTCAGAAAGAGAATGTGCAACAGCAGTTGGCAGAAACCGACGATTTTGACGAGTTTTTTGATCCTGAATATTTGGCATTAAATGTCCAAGAAGAAGAAGAAAATGAACTGGTGTCTGATGAACTTAACCAAGAAGCGGAAGATGCTGCTACGACTGAACCCAATGTTGAGAATGAAGCCGATTATTCAGATAAAACTTATTTAGATCAAATTTTGACTGCTGAAGAAATCCTGGCAAGTTTTTTGGGTTATTCAAGTCTGGGATCTATGAAGTGAAAAAAATTACAAAATTCTTTTCCAGAAAATGACCCCTTTAGCGTGATTTTTAGCGAGGAATCTAAAAAACGCACGCCCGAAGCGGAACAACACTTCCCACTGTTTCGAGCGAAGCACTTCCCACTGTCTCGAGCAAAGTTCATATAACTTGAAAATGATCGAAACAGTATCAAAAAAGTGTTTTTACGCTTCAGGAGTGCGTTTTTTGGATTCCTCGTTAAAAATTACGCTAAAGGGGTCATTTTTCGGAAAAAAATTTTTAAATTTCTTTCACGTCATCGCTTCCAGACTTGAATAACTCCGTTTTTTGCGTTATATAAAAACCCTTTAGGAACCAGAATCGGAAGCTCCATTGCTCCCACATACATATGTTGAACTTGAGGTCGAAAATGATGCGTCTATTAATGTTTCGGAAGTAGATACAACGAATGTAGACGAGCAACATGATTTGGAAATGGACAATGTAGATTTTTTCAGTCCAGATTTTATTGCACAGTTGAATGCGATGCAAGCTACACTAGATGATCAACAACAGCCGAGTTTAGAAAGTACCCCAGTTTTGAGTACAGAATGTTTGACTACACAGCAACAGGAATTAGAAGAGGGTGAAATTGTGGATAGTGATCAAGGTTTGTTGCTTTTTCTATTAGGGTCCTTTTTAGCTATTGGCAAAAATTCGTATGCGAAAAATCATAGAACATCACGCACGAGATTGATAGTCTTGTTGAAATTTAACACTTATCATTTATAGAAACAGCGCTTCCTCTAGAAGAATTGACAGCTGTAAGCCGAAATCGTTCAGGAATTAATTATGAGGAACTGAATGAATACAGCGAATTTATAGATCAATCATTTTTGGAAGAAACTATTCTACGAAACGAACTTGTCGGAGAAGAAGAAGAATTTACTGAAGCGGTATGAATCGCTTTTTATGTCTTGTTTTATCAAATTAATTTAGGACGGAGCCGATGAATTTTTTGATCCGATTTTTTTAAATGGCCGTATTCAGCGCATGGTATATTTTTTTGTAATTATATTGGGTTGGCCCAACAGTTCTCGGACTTCATTTCTTATCTTCGAAGTGAAGTCAGAAAACTTTTGGATCAACCCAATATTTTACGTATGATAAATTATTTAACCGTTTTTAGAATTTGGAAAATGAATTGGAAGAGGGCGAAATTCTGGACAATGATGTAGGACAGGTCCGATCGAGTGTTAGAACTAGCTCAAGTCGTATTCAAGAAGTGGACCCAATGAATCGACCGAAGATCCAGTATGCTGTGCAAGATGGTCGTATAACCAACTACGAGACAATTAATCCAGTTCATCTTGCTATTGCAGAGCATATGTAAGATAAAAAAGTTTTCTCTCGTGAAGTCAGCAGTAGAAATCGGAAAAACCGAGAGTCCTCGGTCTAAAAACGAGGATCTTTGATCGAGATTTTTTATCGACAAGTTAAAAATTGATAGCGAGAGGTCATTTCCAGTAGCGTAGCGTTACTCGAATTTCGGGGGAACCAAGATGAGGAAAAACATAAAAATCATAAGGGTCCCTCAGGGGGAGAGGGACGGTTTCGAAGTGAAAATGGTAACTTTTTGTAATTTTGAGCACCACTAGCTCTTAAAAATTTAATCATTACTTACTGTATGTTTTTAGTGTTCTTCCTGCTGAAAATACATCGATCCAACGAGAAGTTTTGGAAAAATCCATCGACAATTGCTGCGCAATCCTCCGGTTGATCCAGAAAGCTCATATATGTCATCCAGTTATCACGCCCGAAAATTGGTTCCTCATTGAAGAAGTATTCTAGTACCAAAAAAATTTACCTTCAATTTTAGGAGTTCTGTCAACACGATTACTACTTTCCCAGTTATTCCATGAATGTTTCCGGTGTTCACGACTTGATTCGCCTGAATTTGCTCCAAGAGAAGACAGGTCCAAGCGGCGCAAAGCACTTTTTGGTGAATCGTGAAGTGATCTTTATGCGGTTTTTCCCTCTATCAAGAAATATCGCCTCGAATTTATATCGCATGTTAAAAGAGATGAGAAAACCTGTGGCGATCGGTTCAATCATGAACTTCTATGAACATATGAGTGGTGTTGTTAATGAGCATCAATCTAAAGAAGAGAAAATTGTTGAAATTATCAATGAATTTCCAGAAATTTTCTTGCTTGATTCTCCTGATCAAGATCGTAAGATTGGATTTTTTTACCATTTTTCATTTTACTAACTTTTTAGACGACGTCAAGGCTGCAATGATCTATCTAAACGAGCGTGTCCCAGAACGTGACGTTTGTCTCGATTTTTCTCGTAAATCGTTGTAATTTCTTTAGTTGTTTTTGTTGATTTAAATGTCTCTATTTTGATTCCTGTGATGAAAATCATGTTTTTTCGACCCGGAAGTTTTTTCAAAAATGACTCTATTAGGACTAATTTTATGAGGGGAATCGATTGTGCACATTTCTGAAGCTTGAAAACGCTTCCTTGACACTGATTCAGGGAAATAGATGTGTGTATTGAAGCGAAAATCGAAAATTTTTGAAATTTCTCCCTCAAAATCATTTTTGGAGAGTAATTTCATGCGGGGAATCGATTCATTTCCGAAGCTTCAAAATGCTTCCTTGACCTTGAAGAGTGTGTGTTGATTGAAAATTGAATATATATTAATTTCCCTGAATCAGGGTCAGGAAAGCATTTTCAAGCATTGGGAATCAATTCCCTTCATAAAATTAGCCCTAATAGGGTCATTTTTGAAAAAAATTTGTGTCGAAAAAACATGGAAATTGCCCAAATTCCTGTACTTACTATTTTATTTGCTATTGTCATATATTTTATTAATGGGATTATTTAAATCGAAGCGTAAAAAATAGTTTTCTTTAAAAAATTTTCATTTTTGACAATTTTCTCGGATCTTTGCCATATTTATCACACGTGTTTCAAGCGGAAAAAAGTCTGAAGCCGGTATAAATTTAGAACGTAAAAACTCGGTCAGATTTGGCTCAGAATAGCTGAAGTCGCTCGGATACTGTTGATACAAAAATTTAGCAAAGATCCGAGGGAGAAATGACGAGCCTTTTTTACACCTCGATAAAAGTTCATTGAACTATAAACTTGTTTATATTAATTTTATGCAAGTTATATTTGTTTAAATAAATTTTATACATATTCGGGTTTTGTGTTATTTTTTATTTTACAAGTTGTAAAAATAACACCGACTTGGTCGGTAAGACCATCATAAAATCGGCACTAGGCATTTCCTCACAGTTACGGTCAAATTTTACAACAATTTTTTACAATGGTGTTTTCTCACAATTTTTTCACATTTTGTTTTTTATCTAAAAGGGACAGTAGGATAATTGCTCCAAGATGACAATTCCTCCAAATCAAAAAACTTTTTATGACTGAAGTAAAAATTTAAGGGCCTTTTTTATTTAACTATTTGAACACCTTGCTGACATTTTGCAAAAAACCTCATCAAAAAATTCCTGCCGATTCTTAGAAAAGTCGATTTTACGAAAAAAAACTATGTTTTTTTCTGGTTCTGACATTCTTTCGCCTTTCTCTGAACTTGGTTATAGTAGAATCACAATTGGACTTTGAATTGGATGATTGAAATGACGAAACAAAATGAATCGTGTTTATATAGCCAGAAAAGAGTGTTGAAATATGCGAATTTCGGAGCGGCTATATAAGCGAAAGAAAAGGTTAGCAATCATTTCAGCCGAAACTCAATCGAAGAACAATAAGAATTAAGCGCCAGATTAATAATGGAATTACTTCAATGGATGCTTGCAGGATTGCTCCAATGTTTCATCGCGTCCATGATTCTGATGCAGTGCTCTGGGAAGAAACGCGACAAAAACAGACAGATCGCCAAGAAAACCGAACCTCCTAAGGAAGAAGAAGCTCTCGAGCCAGCCAAGGTGGAAGAAAAGCCTTCGAAAATCGAAATCAAAGATAAGCCGGAGCCCAAGAACGAATCGGAAGGAGATAAGGTAAGCGCTTTTTGCTGTTTATGACCACTAACTGCTGCTCATTTTAGGAAAACAAGGCCTCGAGTCGAAGCGCCAAGGAGTCGTTGATGCACCCTACTCAAGTCTCAAGTGTGAAGGGCGATCCGACGAAGAGTGCGAGAAGTGACTCGAAGCCAATTACGACCCCAGCGACTTCAAGACGTACGACCCAGGCGTCCAACACGAAGTCGGTGAATGCAACTCGAGGCGACCCAAATGAAGTGAAGATCACGCCCGACAAGCTGCGTTTCAAGGATGGCGAAGACCAGGCGAAGGTGCAGATCCAGAACTTGACCGACAAGCCGCTCGCCTTCAAGCTGAAGTGCTCGGACAACGAAATCTACAAGTTCAAGCCGGTCTTTTTCTTCCTGAAGCCGAGCGAACAGCACGAACACCAGATCAAGCGTCAGCCGGGTGCGAAGCATAAACCTGACAAGCTGCTCGTCGTGTACACCGAGGCCAAGGACTCTGAGGATGCGAAGAAGATTTACGAATTGAACCCGGCGGCGAAGGAGCTCATCGTCGGTCTGATCATGGCTTAGTAACCTGCATTGAATAACTAGCAGTTATGAATTGCGCCATTGTAATATCTATCATGTATTGTATTGTAATTTAAGGTTTTAATAAAAATAAATTGGATTTCAAGTTAGTCTTCATTTGTCCGAATAAAATAAACTTCTTTTAATTACTATAAATTTTTAATAATTACTTTCTTGAGTTGAAAAGAGATCAATTTCTCGCATAGAAAAACCCCTATAGAGTCGTTTTCGAAAATTTTGGGAAAAAACAGGCAATTTTTTTTCAAAAAATTCCAAAATCACCTTGTTTTTTGCGCTGACAGGCGAAAATTTGTCTAAAAAACTCATTTTTAGCTGAAAAATGCTCAAAAAATTTCGATGAAAATTTTGTGGCCGGGCTGACTTCGGAAAACTACATGTATAGGGGTAATTTTTATGCGTAGTCACGAATATGTCGGTTTCGAGGGCTGAAAAAGCTGTTTTGAGGCCGAAAAATTGTTTTTACCATTTTTGGACTAGAACAAAATAGAGCCCAACAAATTTGTTTCTCAAACAATTGATTGAGGTCAGATGTTAATTTTTATTAAAATCGAAACACGATAATATACTTGAACTATTCGTGAAAAAGCAATAATTTAACAAGATATAACTTAGTGCATAAAATTTTATACAATTGCATCAACTTTATAGAATAAAATTAAACAGAAAGAGATGATCAAAATAGTTTTATATATATTAACATTTGGATTCTTTTCGTGGACCAATTACTCGTCGATCCAAGCATCTTCATTTCGGAGTAGCTAAAAAGAACAATAGTTTATTTTTATGGAAGGGTACACTAATGATAACGTTATCACAAAAATCGCTATCACTGTTATCAAAATGCGTTATCTTATCACACCCTTCTTTTATCATCGCTTTGAACATCACTAGCGCTGGCTACATGTAGATTTATAACACTGTTTGAGAATTAATTCCTTACCTCCTCATCTTCCGGACTAAAATCGTTCTTAATATTAAACGTGCTAAAAAGGTTTTTTACTTCACAAAAAGCAGTGCTTCTTTTACCGGCGAATATCTTCGGGCGACTTTCCTTTAATCATGTTTGCAACCGCCTTACAAGCAACATCAAGCAAGCCCTTCACGTCCAAATAATTAGCGGCCTAAAATTCAGAGCTTTAAAGATCGACAAATTTATCTAGCATCAATAGAAGAGATAATAACATCCATGAAAATATCAATATCTTTCATACATATCCAGTAGGGGGAGAACACTGGCTCGGGAGTATGGGCGGGTGATTTTTGTAATGTTTTTCGTCTACGTGGGTGGATGGATGAAATTTTGTCAAAATTACCTTGGTCTCCCCTATTTTTTCTTAAAATTAAAAAAATACTTGTGGGTGGGTGACCGTTCCCCTTACTTAGATATGTATGATATCTTCCCTATCCAATAAAAACACATTCTTAACACTGTAAAAGATCCTAATTCAAACAGTAAAGAGATTTCAATGTGATGAATTATCAGAAAAACTTACCAAGATTATCTCGAACAAAGTGACTTGATCAATCTTGAGAAATTCAGCGTCATGTATAGGAATATCGTCTGTACGCTTTTCGTTCGTTTCAGATTCGTCTGAAATTGTTCAATTAATTTTCGTCTTCAGAAAATTTTAAAACAAAATTGTGATCCTAATTTTTGCTATTAAAATGTTAGAAAAGATTAGATTAGGCTAAAATTCAAAAGACAGAACACCAGGGGCACATTGCACACATCAGAAAGTAAGAAGGAAATATGCAAATTGTTTTTACTTCCCGATGTGCGCAATAGGACCCAGGGACCATTTCGCAAAGTATTGTTTATAAAAGCATACCTGGATCGTCCTTGTGCAACTCGCACCATTCAATAACTTTCTTCAAAATAGCCGCATTAACATTTTGAATTGGAATCGGATCCGTAAGTGATTCAGCGGCCTCAGGCGCATCCATTCCCAAATCTTTAAAAAATGATGTTATACACAATAGGGTAGCACAACTCGAAATTCGTGAGGATAATTTTGAGAACCCATCCTCAGGATTACCATATTGGTTTATGACCTGGGTGACAAAATTCATTGTCTGAGTTACACTTCATTGACAAAAGCTTGCTTGGGTTACAAAGTGTCTTTGAGTCCTTGATTGGTTGGCTAAGATTTTCAAAAAAATTTGATCGAACGACTTCCAAAATTGATGAGTGGTTGACCCCCCCCCCCCCCATTT